>JABRWK010000142.1:124753-135142 GCA_013372445.1 Hypothenemus hampei | reverse complement strand
CACTGGTTTTCCGTCCAGTTTGATTTTTGGATTGCAAAGAAAAAAGATTATTTGAAAGTAAACTTGGATACAGTTCCAATGAGCTCTGTTAATCCGGACAAACTTCAAAACATAAAAGACTTAATGAAATATTTAGAGAAGGAGGAGGCGGAGTGGTATGAAATAAATGTGTTTAACAAGCAAGAAAATGAAGTAACTACAGAAAAGGACAGTCCTCTAACTAGTGATAGCGATTTAGATTATTAAATTAAAGGTTTTTAATATGTTCTGTTGTTTTATAATGATTAATAAATATACTTACTGAAACATTATTACTTTTTAGTTGATATATCAAAGAAGGGCACTTTTTTGTAACGTATTTTTTACAATTTTCAAATCGGTTACGAAAGAAATTAAGAATTTTATAATATTTATTGTTGAGAAAATATTATTTAAGTAAATAAAACAGGAATAAATGCAATTTATTCTTAAATTAACAAATTCCTGAAACGTCAAATACTTTAAACCACTATAGCTAAAAATTCAAATCCTCTTCCACCCAGCTCCTCAATTACTATCGGAATATTAGTTGTTCGCATTTCGATCGAAATTCGAAAAATTGTTGCTTTCAAAATTATCATTTGTCATCAAAATTTTACCTTGTACGCAACGCATCGTGCACACAAAAAACAATAAACTCACAGTAATTTTTCTTATAAAGCATTCCTGGTGAATCCCCGATGTTTCTTGGCAGAAATGTAAAAAAATCAAAATGAGCTTTCGGCAAAATACTGAATTAACACAATATTTATACTTATTACAGATTTTTAAAATGAATCTATCCAATTAGTAGATGGCTATTAACTATACTGTTTATCCTATATCATTCTTAGTACTTTTTCACATTTTAAAAATTTTTGGCAACCCTGTATAAAAATCTGACAACCCAATCTTTGCTTTGATAAAGAGTTGAAGTTTGAGAGTTGTTGGCGTAATCTCTCACCTTCAGAAAGCAACAAACAACTCAACAACTTAAAGAACATTACTCAAACAATTAGAGAAATTGGTTAGAATGTGATTGAAAATGTCATCGAAAATTTTGGCAGAAGAATGTCAGCTTGCCAACGAAGTAGAGGGGGTTACTTGGCAGACATACTTTTTCATTATTAACCGCAACATTTATATTTTAAATTGAAATTATAAAATCCTAACTTTTAACATATCGATACCAATTTGGTAAAAGGTAGTATCCCACAAAATTTGACAAAGTGACTTTTTTCAAGAAATGGAATCGTTATGAAACTATACTAATTGTGCTAAAATATTAAAAGTCAAATTGGCCATTTACTATTTTTAATTTAATTATTATAATATGTCGTATCCCACAGGTAAGATAAGACTGTCATTTACGTTTAAGTTTGACACATGCTTCAAATAATATATTTGAATATTCTAAACAAAGTTGGTGATAATGACAAAAATAAAATAAATACAAAGAAGTTGAAGAAGAAAATATAAAGGGAATGTTGTAATTATAATGTGTTATTAAGAATGTTTAATTGATATAAAAATATAGAATAAAGTAATTTCTATAAACTTCACTTCTTGTTCCTGTTTCTTTTAATTGAATTGTCCTGGTAAAATAGTGCATCTTATATGTAACTCTTTATTTTGCCTTTATTTTGATTATTTATGGATATAATTAAACATTAAAAACGAATATTAATCTACTTTTTTCTAATTGTGGTAATGAAAAGTTTTTATCATTTCCTGAAAAATTTTACAAATGTGGGATACGCCCTTTTAGCAAACTGGTATCGATATTTAGTATGATTTATTGAGAATTTAAATCGGAATATCAAATTTGAACATCCTTTAATTTGAGCAAAAGCAGAACTCTTTATGAAGAATGACTTTTTTTCGAAAACCCCAAAAAAGAATTTTTTTTCCTGTTGTCAACTCCATTTACGTACACACTGTATTTACGGGTTAAAGTGGATTATTGGTTTTTATTTATTTGGACATCAAGCTTTTAGTCTTCACTTCAAATTAATGCAAATAGTCAGACATATTATCATTTTTCAATTTATTAAAACCATTAAATACTTTGACTTCTTGTAAAATGTCAAAAATGAAAATTGTTCCTTTCTTTGGTATTCTTTGTAGGGTTATCCTTGTTATGCGGATATGATATTCTATAACAAAACTATTTGGTAGGTATATCTGAATATTATAACAAAATTTTTCATCCACTGTTGAGTGTGTAGAACGTAATAAAAATTTCCGTAGAAAATTACGATTACACAAGGTGTTTCATAAATATTGCACCATGTTTCAGAAATAGATCGTCCATCGAAAACTAATGGTAGTTCCGCACATAAAATATATTCCAATAAACGAAGTTATAGGCTGTTAAAATTTTATTAAAAAATTGAAATTTTATTAATATTTTCAAGACCGTATCAAATATTTAAATGAAATTTTGCACGTTTTAATAGTTAACGGAGGCATGTTTTTTTATGTAAAAATATTATTATTATTATTCTGTCCAGTGGCGTGTGTATGCATATATCTTAGCACAATTTTAATAACAGAAATGAAACGGTACTGATTTTTCTCAAAATAAAAATTTTATTTGGATTCTTTTTCCAATTTAGAAGTAAAAAGCTCACTTGACCTTTTTCTCTTTCGATGCCCCGTTTTCGAGTAAGAAAATAAAAACCCCCTGTATCTATGATATTTTATGTCAGTTTTAATTGAAAAAGCGAATTACATTTTATGAATTTAATCGAAAATAATATTATATACCGAAAAAAGGCAACTATTTTTTGTCTTCCAAATTGAATTAGAACAGTGATTTTTGATCTTTTTTCGGTTTTGAAGATATTAATAAAATTTTAATTTTCTAATAAAACTTTAACACCCTGTATTTTTGTAACGAAATATTATTGGAGTATGAGAAACTACCATTATTTTTCAATCTTCTCCTGCAATACAGTGCAATGTTTATGTTTATGTTTAGAAAACACCTTATATACTTGTTTTGGCCATCGTTGTAACAAATATTGTTTATCAATGTTTCTAAGGACTTCAATTGATGTTGGTCGTATTAATTTTCTCTTAAATGGCCGATTTTTGTGGTGGCATCTCGTTAAAAAAGAGCGGCGATTAAATACCACTAAAAAGGCAGAACAATCGCTTCGAACGAGTCTAAGGAATTTCAGTGCTAACGAGATCGGATCGAAAAACAAATTATGTAAATACAGGCCTCAACTGTTCGCAATCGACTTTAAAGGAACAACTGTTATTAATCTTTTTTTAGGTCGTTTTTTTTCGTTATTGTAGAATGCCCTAAGCAGGTATTTTTAAGTGAAATTTTAAAGCTCTTGCTGCCGAATCATTTTTCTCAGGGAAAAAAGGCAGCTGTGGAATGGATGATGAGGGTTCCTTTTCCAAGAAGAAAGTTTGACGGAGCGCCTGCAAAAGATGTTCACCAGTAAAGGCCCCTTGCCTTACAAAAGGGGGATAGAGAAATGGGCAGATGATCGGGATCAGATTTCGTTAAAGTGACGGTGCTTCTTTCACCGTTTAGTATCGTTGACCCTAAACTAAAATTAATTATGGCTCCTGAGGGCCCGCTATGCAGGAGGTGAACGTTCCAAATTTTCGATCTATCGGCCTCTCGTGCTGAATTCTAAACAACAAAGCCCAGTTCCGAGAACGAAACGATTTTAATCTAAACGTGAATTTGAATAGAATGTATCCCGGGAAACGGATCGTTCGCGATGTTGTTTTAATATCAATTCTGAGAAACTGATACGATTATAACGCCCATCTCGCATTCCTTTTGTATAGGTTTTGAGCTTTTTCTTCACTGACTTGCAAAAAACTAGTATTTTTGAAGATGATGTAAATGAAAAACCTTCAACCAGACATACCCTTGTTTTCCTCAATGGATTTCTATTGGCGGTAGCAGTACATGGTTGGCAAATATTCCAGTATTATTTAATTTAATAAATTGTATGCGTGTTTTTCCTGTTTCATTATTATACATCTGTAAATTACGGTCTAAAACTGACCTGTCCTCTATATTTTTTTATATAGATAATTTTTTTTTTGAAAATTTGGCATACTTTTAAATAAATACTGCTTTTTGACCTAAATTTCATACCAGAAACTTTCAAGATGCGGCTTGGCGCCTTTTTGGAACAAAATATTAATGCTAAGGGAGGTTGTATAATACAAAATTTCAAAAGTACATTACTGTGTAGATTATTGTCTAAATATTTTAGAGCACCTACGAGTAGAGTATTTGAAAAAAATAGTGCGTTGTCGAAAATTTAAATTTTTGAAATGCGCTTAAACATGTAATGACAAACGGGTTTCATTTTTTTTACAAAAGGTATTCAAAGAACATATTTTTTTCCTTGGAACAAAAAAAAATAGTGGGAGCGGGGTTGGTAATTTTGAACCGCATTGTACAAAAATTAACATATGTACAGGGTATTAAAAAAAAGAGCCCAAAAATAAAAGATCTGATTGTCTGATTCTTTCTAAGAAAAAAGTACCTATTAACATGGGTCCACAAACGCACCGTTTTCGATATAAGTTATTTAAATTGGCGACATCCTTACCTCCGCCACTGGTTAATTAACATAAGTTAGGACTCTTTTGTTTTAAATCCATCAACGTACTAAACTTATACCCAAAATTTATTTTAAATATCTCAAGAGATATTGAAATTAAAAATTTTTTGATCGTGTTGCTAATTTTTATATTTTACTAGATAAAACGTAATTTTTCTCGAAAACGGTTTGCATTTGAGCTTTTGACCAAGAGTACCTTTTTTGTAGAGAATATTAGCAATTTAAAATGTGCTTTCAAAATGTCAATTTTCTCAGCATCATAAAAATAAGGAGGAAAACAACCCCACGTAGCCTTAAAATCTACCCATTGTCATATGAGAAAAATTTGATTGAACACCCAAAACAAGCTAATATTAATGAGAATTAATGTACAGAAGCTAAATTCTGCATCTCACACGGTTCCTGAGATATCGTCAAAAAACTGAAAATAAATCTTTTTTTTTAACACCCTATATCTTGAAAACGGTGCGTTTGTGGACCCATGTTAATAGGAACTTTGTTTTTTAGAATTAATTAAGGAATCATACCCTTCATTCTTGGACCATTCTTTAAATACTCTGTACAAAATCTCCAGGACTTATGAATTTACCTTTATGTTTTCTTCTAACGTAAGCAAAAGTAAGATTTGGTTGGTAATGTTTTATGGTTAATTATCTACGCATAGACCATTAAGTACCAAGCAAATTTTACCATAGCTCACACTTTGTTTATATTTATTTACATATAATTAGAGTTTAAGGTAAAGTCATATTATCTATGTAGCCTAAACTTTACTGTCATAAGAGTACAATATTTCCCTTAATTTTTGTAACTTCAAAAAATACTTTGTATCTATCAAAGGGGAGCCCGTGAGGACCGGGAGCTACTTTGCTCTCAAAAAATTCAGATAAGTTCCTCACATCATTTGTAAAAAAGTAGTTTCTGCGTTTATCCTAATGCGGTCTAGTTTTTGAGAAAAAATCAAGCATATCTAATAAAAATTAATTGCCATAGTTAAAAATAGAATTTGACAGATAGATATGGTTGATTTTCTTTAATTTTTTTCTCAAAAACTAGGCCGCATTAGGATAAACGCAGAAACTACTTTTTTACAAATGATGTGAGGAATCTACCTGCATTTTTTGAGAGCAAAGTAATTCCCGGTCCTCACGGGCTCCCCTTTGTAAGTCATATGTAGCTAGGATAGCTAAGATTTACAAATATTTTCAACTGTACACCAAGCAAATAATAAAAATTAAAATATTGCAAAAAGTAGGCGAGATGGATTTAAGGAGCGTCTCATAACAGCTAAAGGGAATTAATAACATATAGGGTGTTCCCACAGAACACCCGAGAAAAATTAGCTCACTATTTGCAATATTGGCACTTCTATAGAAAATACCTTGTGTAATATAATTACTTCGATTAGCCTTAGAACACTAAAGCAAATATTTATATCTATAGAGCTAATTTCTTTTATTCCAATTACTGTGTAGTATACAAAACTGAGTATGACGTCATGTAAATAATTTTACTAGGAATCCAAATCTGTGAAGATATATAGGCTGTTTGGTTAAAAAAAATATATCCCCTGTGTGCCTTGCTTTCATGGAACAGCCTTTATGGTTGCAAATATTATTAAATCTTAGTCATCTTAGTTTCATAAAATGTTTATACATTTTTTGAAGTCAGACAAATTAAGAATGATTTGGTACTTTTTCGCAGTAATGACCCACCCATGTATACAAAAGAGTATACATACATACAGCCATAGCCAAAAGTATGAGGCACTCCATAAAAATATGTGTATTTAAGTTATTTGTATCTTTAGGGAAAACGCGTACCATTTTTGATTAACGATTTATTAATTACTAGAGCAATACTAAAAAGATAGTTGTCAAAAAACATGTTATCAAAAAGAAGTACAGTGACAAGGAAAAAGAGGATCAAATTGTCACTGTGGAAGAACAGAGTAAAGAACCTCAAATCATTATTAGTATCGAAGAGAGAGGGCTTTCAGAACCGAAAATATTGTTGAGGAACTGCTAAAATACATCAGAGTCGTCCCTAGTTACTTATTTTTTGAATAATTCACAGAAATAAAGACGCCTAATATTTCTGACCATGGTTGTACATTAGGGTGTGCAAAAAAGTTTAATTTTTTATTTTTCGTCCTGCCTGGTCAAAATCTGTTTCCTTACATTGAAAAGATAGTATCTATAAATTTATAGCCATTTCTATAAAGGTTTAGAGGTCGCTCATCGCGTTCTTTTATATTAAAAAAATGTCTATGATCAATGTGAATAGTGTTTGTTATATTTTTTCATAAAATTATATATTTCAACTTTAAAAATAAAATCTTTTTTCAAACATGCACTGTTATTCTATTTTTTGCTTTAAAGAACAACGAATTAAGAATATCATTTAGCTTGGAATATTAAAAATTACAAAAGATATGATTTTTTATGTNAAATTGGAGCACTATTCCTCGTTAAGAAGTACAAGTTGAGTGAATTTCAACATGATCTACGATGGTGAAGCCAAAAATCGGTTCCCGATTTGGTGGAATCTCTCATATGTATTCGTTTAACAACAAAGTTTCATAGATTTATAGAATAGTCCAGAAATTTCACATATTTTTTTTTAATCAAAATATGTATTTCAAAAACGATTAGGTTTAGATATGGAGAAATCTATTAAATACTTAATCAACTTAGAATCTACAAATGCAGAAATACAGAGTGTTTTATAATTGATTCTCAATATTATAAGGGGCGATTCTTCACGTTATTTTAAGAGAAAACGTTAACAAACACATGAGTTCAAAAAAACCACTATTTCATCATAACATTTATTCCATTCCAAATACTAATTAGATCAGAAATGGAATTTTTTTTAGTTTAAAAAATTATTTCAATAAGCAGTGTAAAAATATATATTTTTCACGTACAGATAAATGTTGTTCTTTATTTTTTTACTGAAAAAGAATTCAAGATACGAAAAAAAGTCAAAAGATCCTTTTTGTTACAAAATGAAGCGTCATCAATAAAATAATTTTTGTTTTTGAAAAAAGCATGAGGCACCATTATTTTTCCAAAATGTTCAGTTAAATGTCACCATTGGACACCATTGGCAGAAAATTTTAAAAATCTTTTACATCGAAAAGTGTTTTTTAATGGTAGAAAGGCATATAGTGAATTTTATAAAAATATTTGGAGTGGTATAAATGTTATGACAAAATAACGATTTTTTTCTTAAAACTTTAACGCTTTGTATGTCGGAAAGGGACTATTTCCTGATTAGGGTTTATATTATCTTTTTTTCTTAAAGTAACATGAAGAACCCTGGTCCCTTTCAATATTGACATTCAATTATGAGATACCCTGTATATAGGGCGTTCAATTTAAAATAAGGAAGTTGATATTGACCTACAGTATAACCGCAAATAGTAAAGAAATGTATGTACACACACCAAGATATAAGCTTCTTCAGATCAAACAATTTGTCGCTGATACATTTCTGCATGTCTCTAACCGTAACATAGATATCGGCTTGTAATACAGAATTACGAAAACACTCTGTATATTATGACTGTATTATACTTAAAAATGACTTTACATGTACAGGGTGTTTCATTTGAAATGTCCCCCCGCTTTATTTCCATTATTTGTGGATTTACGAAAAAACTTCTTATACAAAAGTTGAACGGTATTTAATGTATTTTTATCAAAGTATAGCAGAAAAATAGTTGAACGAAAACTAACCCAATTACAAGAACATATTTAAATTTTTTAAATTGGACACCCTATATATTAATATCGTATTCGAAGGACATTTCTTTTCTCGTTACAACGATATAAAACACTTTACCTTTTTTTAGCATATTTGCTAATTAAATTATTCTAATCATATTAATTATAACGTTTACTTTATGTTTATACTATTAGAAATGTCACATTACCACCATAAACAATACAAACAGAAGAAATTAAGTACAGAGGGGTATTTCAAGTGAAACACCCTGTACGTATCGTTTTAAACACGTTTACAATAAAATTTCAAAATAACACAAAAGAGAAGAAAAACAAATGAAATGGAATTGCATGTGGGCTTGAAATAGTAATTAAAAAAGGGGCAAGTGTTTTTCGCCGTAAAATCATCAAAAACACTAATATATTTTAACAACAACTGGGTAGTCATGACCGCCATATTGGGCTGGCCTTGGACATTTACATGGTTAAAACGCCTAATGCTGTACTCCCACTTAAATATTAAATATACCGTTGTAAATTGCGCGTATTATTGATATATACGAGTATATATATATATATTTACTTACCATTACGTAAAGTTATTCATTATTTTAGATATTTAATAAAGTTACATAATAATGATCGATTACGGTCAGAATTGCTCAGTTCTAGGAATTTTGTTAATATGTACGGTCACCTGTTGTTAATGACTACCTATATTTTCTGTTGATGTCCCTATGCTATTACTGTTAGGTTTATACATTGTCTAGATTCGTTAAATAATTGAAACACACCGGATAAAAATGACGGGTATAATAATGTGTAAAATACCATAGAAATTATTATAAGTAATATAATAGTCAGTTCCACAATCAAAATTAAAGCTTCCTTTTTCAGAAAAAGTGTCTACTATTGAGAAAATCCGTTCCATAATCAACTTTTAAAGGAAAACGTACTAATAATATACTAAATATACTTTAAAGAACACTTTTTCATAAAGAAAGCTTTACATAAAGGAACCTTTATGATGTTAATTATGGAACTGACTGTAAGTAATGCCTGTAGTTTATTCAAAATCAATGAAGTATTACACTTTAGTTAAATTTAATATTTACAATAATAGGAGTTCAACGGTATTACATGTCGTCGATTAAAAACAAGATATAGTATGTTTTTGAGCTTTTAGCCTTAACGTCATTGAGAACTATTCTTATTTAACACTAATAAAATAGATAAAATGTGGAATGTGTCAAAACATATCACGTGGGTTATTATTTTTATTTTTTTTTGAGGAAAAATCATAAATGACAATTCGAATTCAATTTCGTTAATTTCATTTTTAAAATCTCCTAACAAGTAAATAATGAATTTCCTAAAAACTTAATGAAAGACTAAATTTAATTAATAAAATTGTATTTGAATTGTCATAATGATTTTTTCCCAAAACCCTCAAAAAAAACAATCTTCGACATGACTCTTTCGTTATTTTTTTGTCTTTTATGACGTCAGGACCAAAAGCTCAAAAACAATACTGTTATAGTATTTTTCACGTAAACTTGAAGTGACGTCAGAATTAGTAAATTATATTACCAACAGCTAAATGCAAATATCCCTAGAAGTGCATATAAGCAGTACATACCCTTTAGTGATTTTTTTTGTTTTACTATTGGCAACATATTGCGGCGTTGCACGTTTGTGTGGTTTTTTACTTGAAGGTTTTCAATAAAGCCTTCATTACGTATCTAAAAAGCAAAATATTTACGTAAAATGTTACATGCTGGTCTACAAATGCAAATAATAATAAAAATAATTCATCAGTATTAATTATGATTTACATATAAGGAAGTTTGACAACGTGGCTTAAAATTGACGTGTGACGTCACTTCAAGCTTACGTGAAAAATACTATAGTCCAATTCGGCCCAAGTCTTGAAAAGTTAATTAAAGTTTTACATTGAAATGAAAATTCACTAAAAACTTAAGACGTTTTAATACGTTAATTACAGCAAAATAAAGTCATTCACGTTTCAAAGG
>JABRWK010000142.1:99755-109793 GCA_013372445.1 Hypothenemus hampei | reverse complement strand
AGGACCATAAAATAATAAAAAAAGTTCCTTTGAACGTAGGTCCAAAACGTCTTCGTTTAAGAGATACAGGGTTTCCATTTACTCTAATACATAATTTGCATACGTTATCATCTTTAAATGCGTTTTTATTGAAAACTGTTGCCTCTAGCGATGTCAATAAAGTATACCTTTCTTAAGCAGAAAAGGTGGGAAAAAAGATTTTTCCAATCGAAAGTGACATACAGTGTAGGACAAAAAAGTTAGGTTCAATTCAAATGTGATGGAACCCTGTATGTGGCGTCATCTAGTACTAATAAAAAAACTAAGACCATATTTGAATTTTGCGGCATAAAAAACTCTTGTATGCCAAATTTCGTCCGGTTACAACATCTTCGTTCAAAAATATTGAAAGAAAACCAAATAAAAAATGAAATTTCAACACCCAGTATCTCTTAAACAAAGGCGTTACGGACCTAAGTTCATAGGAACTTTTTTTATTATTTTATGGTTCTCCATCGCGTGGTACCATGTAATGTATTTTTTTCCTTAACACCCTGTACATAGTTCATCCATTATAATTTTGCGATTGCGTCATTACGAAACAAATGTCAGAGTGACATACATGTTTGCCAAAATGTGTTTAAAGTAAAAAAAATAAATTCAGAAGACTTGTTATACTTTTAGTATAATAAATTTCTAAATTCTCTTTTACAATTTTTTTACAACTAATTTACATAAAAAATAGAACACCCATTAATAATATTTTTATTTAAATAATTTTGTTTTCTGACTTTTATTCAAAATACTTAGAGACGTTATAAGCTCCTTACAGCGACTAGTTATACTTATTAACATAGAAATAATTAAATATAAAAATTCAGCGAAAATTCAGTAAAAAAACCCAAAACACACTTTTCAATTTAATATGAAAATTCAATAAACGTCAATTTGACATACAAAATGAATGTAATTATTGTGAAATAGTTATGACATCGCAGCAAATATAAATCGTATTTTAGGAACAACCAACTTTAAAATAATAAAATAGTGTCACGATAATGCATGTAAGAAACACAGACAGAATGATTTTTTTAATATGGAAAGTTGACAAATTTGTCGTCATGTATTTTTTGTCAATGACATAATCTCAAAATTATAATGGATGAACTATACAGGGTGTTCCGCATTTAATGTTACAGCGAATTTACGTGGGTTAAAGGGAGTTGTGTTTGTTTCTTAATGGCATATCTTATAATAGACATCGAACTTTCTGATGTTGATGGTGTTATTTTTTATATAGGGTCAGCAAATGTATGGGTTTGGTACCACTGCTTTCGTTTTTCAAACGGCATACCCTGTATATTTTTGCATATTTGGATTCTATGCATTAAACTGATTAAATAACTGTTGGTTTTCCCTATACCTAAACCTAGACGTTTTTGAGATACTTTGATTTAAACAGATAAATCTTCCTAAAACTCCATTTCTTCAAAATGTAAAATTATCAGTTATTATCAGGGCTAGCCTTATAAAACTTTGTTGACATGTTATCCGCACATGGTAGATTAGTATGGCAGAAAAAGTTTTTATAAATATTATACAGCTTGCCTAATAAACAATGTTGAATTTAAAGATATTGGAAAGCAAAAAAAAGCCACTTATTTTAAATAGAACACCATGTATATTATTTATAAAAACTTTTCCTGTCATACTAATCTGCCATTTTCGGAAAACGTCAACAAAGTTTTATAAGGCTAGCCCTGATAATAACTAATAATTTTACATTTTGAAGAAATGGAGTTTAAGGAAGATTCTTCTGTTTAAATTAAAATATCTCAAAAACGGTTAGGCTTGGGTATAGGGAAACCTAATACTTATTTAATATTTAATCTTAAGCTTAATGTATAGAATCCAAATATGCAAAAATATGTAGGGTATGCCATTTGAAAAACGAAAGCAGTGGTACCGAACCCATACTTTTGCTGACCCTATATAAAAAATAACATCACCATCAGAAAACTCGATGTCTATTATGTGAAATGTCGTTAAAAAACAAACACATAATTTTGTATAACTCGCGTAAATACGTTGTAACATTAAATGTGGGACATCCTATACAGACTAATATAACCATTCTCAAAACCCTTGCACGTTATATCTGACGTCATGAATTTTTACAGCACAGGATTGCAACATCGCTTTTTTATTTTTTAATTTAATTTTTTGTTTTGGAGAATATTCATCGGAGGTCAAAACCTGACAAAATTTGAAAAGTCCATATGACAATAACGCATTTAATGCCAACTTAATTTATGTAAAAAATTGAAAATGTTCAATACGTTCTAACGTTCTGTTGAGTTGGAACAAGCGTGCAAAATTGGGAATCTCAGTTATGGCGTGCAACGATTTTGAGAATAGTTATACTATAGTCTCATGTATTCAAATATTTGAGTAAAATAAATAGCACTTATAAAGGAATAATTATTTTATTCTCATACGAAAACAATTTTACGTCAAAAGTACCTGCTATTCCATAATTCCTTTAACAATATAGTGCTCTATCCAAATCCTACATTATTATTATTATTATTTGTTTATGTCATTTATGGTCCTAAATTTTTAGGAACAAATCCGAGAGAATTATTTCTACACGTGTCAAATTACGTAATTTTAACAGAAATAATACCTGATAACTCCTGCATTTTTATATTGATTATTTAAGAAAATTGCTCATTCCCTAATAGAGCGAGTTATTTCTATGACAATTTTCGTTTCCAAAGGTTAGGTTTCTTGTTGCGAAATTATAATAAACGCTTTAATTACCAAACTTTTCAATTAAAAATAATTAAAATCCGTATTGGTTTCCACGAATAACGAGGCAATTAAATCAGGTTTCTGATTTCTCGAGAAAATTAATATTGCATTTTGTCAAGGTGTATTGACCTCCTCAATGATAATCTAAAAAATGACATGTTCCTGGAAGACTCTACTAGACATGTAAAAAAAGAGGCTCGCTTTGTTGGAGTCAGTTTAACGTAAACAAATAATGATGATGATGCTTTTCTTGTCGACGCGATTCCGCCTGCATAAAGGTAAGTTTCGAAATCATTTTCGACTAAAAATACATTACGGCTTCTCCGTAAAGTGACTTAATGGAAAAACAACGAAAAGCCATTAACGTTTTTTTCTAATAGAGGATTGGACGAATTAGTGCAAGGAACGTTTTTATAATCAAGTGCAAGGTCTGTTGGGTCGATCGAGCCGTAATTTGATAGAGAAAATTAGGCTTTTTATCGAGATGATGCTGTAAAATTAAAATAAACTTGTTCTGAACTCAGGTAGACAAATTGCCACAAAAAGGGCATGGATATAACGCAGACGAAAAAGGAGAACCCGTAGCATATTTAAGAATGATTCATTTAATAAAGAACCTGTTTTTTACAAATAAAGTTGAATTTTAGGTTTTAAAAATAACACAATTAGTTCATTCACAAGATATCTATGATTTTAATAGTAAATAACAAAACATGTATATACCTAACAAGGGTTTTAGGATGAGTAGTTTCTTCACGAAATTAGGCAGATATAAAGAACTGACAAGTGATTGACAACTGATTATAAGTGGGTGTAATAAAAGTTTTATTATAAAACTCATTTTAGATGGTCAGTTTTCGTTGTCCGTTCAGTTTCAGTTTCAATTCATTTGTCAGATCAATTCCAAAAATCGCGACATTTTTAGATGATCAGTTCAGTTGTCCGTTTAATTTGACTTTTTTTGACAGTCATGTATAGTTCAGACATGGACGAAGATTGTCTAAAAAAATACCTAGATGAGGGCTTTGCTGATTCGAAGATGTCATTCATTGACAAATAACTTCTATTCGTTTTAAGTTCGAAATGTTAAAGGTTTTTTTAAATCTTTTTCTATAGGATGTTCCAAACTGATTGGGCCTCTCAAACTTCACAGCGAATAAAGATACAGTATATTCTCTCTTTGCTGACACCTCTATTAAACGAGCACGTATTCGACGACCAGAAGTATCCGCTTAAGAAAGAGTATACTGTATTTGAATAAAATAAAAGCCAACTTGCACAGCCACCCATATACTTTACCGTCGGCAACTGCATTTTTTCCAATGGAAATACGTATTTTCTGTTTCATTTTTGAATTCTGCTTTAAATTTAAATTTCATGTATCTTGTTCTATACTTATGTTTCCAAGGTTTTCAATAAAATAGTAATAACAAATCGATTATTAAATAATATTAATTCTCATTTGAACTCATCATAGAAAGACTATTTTAGAAATATTTCTCTCTCATTATAAAGCATTGTTTGTAATAAGCTCCGATAAAGAAATATTTCTCAAGTTATTAAATGTGAATTCCAACATTTAATATGGTCCTTTGAGCCAGATTGAATTAGTGTCCTTTGAATATTAGGTATATACCAGTGAGAAGACAACCACGTTGTACAGTAAAGAAAATAACCTAACTTGAAATGTGAAGCAACACTGCCGTGCTTAGCTAAAAAACAGTATCTCCAATATTCACTTTACTACAAAATATATAAAAAATAAAAAAAAATAGTATTAGAAAATGAATTTGGAGATACGGTATTTTTTTCATTGCTGAAAAGGCATATTAGAGTTTTATAAAAACAAAATAAAAAAGATATTATGAAAGGCAAAGTTATTAGTTACAAAATGCGACAATTAACTCAAAATTAAGTAAAAATGGAGATACTGTTTTCTAGCTAAGCACGGCAGAATAAGTAAGTGTAAGTGTTTCCATTAACAAAAAAATAAAGCTTGTGGTCGAAATTCATTGTTTGTTTGGGCCACACAAGTATATGCCAATAATAAATTATATAAGTAGCTCTACAACTTGGTTTTTGTTTTATTCATACAACATTATTCATTGCGAAGTTAGAGTTTAGTAGTTAAATCGGTTTAGGACACTTTTTATACTTACCTAAACAATAAAACTTGAACAACATAAATATTTTTCAAATTCAATCTTAGTTTTTTAAGTCTTTTATCAACTTTAATCGTTTTTTTGATAAATCGTACACGTTTTCATCTTAATAATCGTCACCGGATATCGATTTTATAAAAAGGATTAATTATTTTGACGTTCTATATGTATACTCCAATCAAAAGTTTTATTTTATTCTAAATTTCTGAATACCCTATAAAAAAATATAAGTGAGCAATGAGGTATCTTTGTATTATGTAATTTTTAAACATCATCTTTCTTTAATATTTCTTTTTTTGATCTATAACAATATATCTATTCAGCAAGGAATTACAAGTTACAACATAACTATGAAATGTAACAGAACAATTCTAAACTTTTCTAAAAGAATAACTTAAACAATACCCAATTCCTAACCCATTCCTCCTGTTTTAATGACAGCTGCCATGCGGTGAGGTAAGCTTTGCATACAATTGACAATTACTCTTTACGGAATATTTCCCCACCCTTTAAGAAGCTACTTGAAGATCACCAATGATTTCTAGTGGCCCGTTGCAAATAAGTCTAACATTCCCCACACATTGGATTTAAATTAGGGCTACATCGAGGCCCATTTAATTTTTGAATCTCTATTTCGTCTAGATAATTACTGACAATTCTTCTCGGACATTATTGTACATTACAGAAAAAATTTGATCAGTAAATGGAACGAAAAGAATCACGTGATCCGCTAAACATTTCTCGATAAAACGGTCAACAGTTAAAGTGTCATTTTCGATTAATACAAGGTATGTGCAAGCTTGCGTTAAAATTTCAGTCCACACCCTGATACTACAGCTTCCAGAAGGCGTTCTAGGTAAAACGCAACAGTCAAAAAATCGTTTTACTGGCCTTCTCCATACAGGTTCTCGTCCATTTGGTGAACGCAAACAAAAACGCGATTCGTCTGTGAATAACCACATGCAGCTCCATTCTCCATCATTCCAGTTTCTATGTTCACGTGCAAAATTTAGCCGTTTATCATGATGGCTTGCAAATAAAGCTGGACAGGCAGCTGGTTTTCTTGACATCAAGTTCGGTTAACGTAATCTGCGACGGTTCATTTAAAAACTCTTCTGCCACATACATTTTCAAGTCATCGACTAATAATTATCGTAAATGTTACCTGGCAATCTCGTAAAGTACTAATTGTAAGAGTAACCAAATGATCATTTGGCTGGTTGGTAATTCGTAGTCTCCCTGATCTTAGACGTCGCGTGTACTCACTGGTCTAACGAAAACGACTGGCCATAATTTCTACAGTGCTTCTGATTATAGCCAAGACATTTGTAATATAGGGCATATGACCGACCATTGTCCTTCAAGGCAGCAGCTCGTGCAACATCCTCTGGCCGCATATTTGTAAAAGCTGTAAGTTCATGTCCAAATATGTACATGGAAATATTTCAAAACATAGTGATTTCTAACATCGAATTAAAAAGTTATTAAGTACATCTTTGAAGAGCAATTTCACATTTCTATTCTATGTTATGAAGACTTAGTCAATTCTCAATAGTGTTTGTATCAAATATTAATATAGAATCATTATATCTAAATCGAATGATCGATTTTCCATGTCTATAAAGTGAGACGAAAGTGGCCTATTGTAAATTTTAGATCATTATCGTTTTTGGGAAAGAAATTTCCTGACATAGAGGGGCGAAAGTTGTTTGAAAGAATGCAATTGGTTGAATGGAAAAAATGTTATTTTGTAAATACCATCTCGTAATTAACCTAATTGAGGAAGATGTAAAACAAAAACAACAGTTGTTAAAATTAGTCGAGTGTCATTTTATGTTGTTATTAACATTATGCATTTATTGAAGAATGTGCGTAAGTAAGTTGAACAACAGGACAGTGGATGTTTTCGAATGATTTCAGAAACCATGTTGAAAAATTCTGTAATATTAATTACGCTAGTTTACATTGGAAAGGTATTCGAGATAATTTAAACTAATTTCTGCTCGTCTAACTATACTGAATACATGTTGATAAGCAAAAGTCATTTATTAGTTTAAGTTTTCACGATTACAGCCGTTAAAGATAAGAATTCTTATTACTTGGTCCTTTTCGGTTAATCAATACCGGACACATACGGTGAAGCTCTTGATGTATTTCACCGATTTGCTGACAATACGTCTCTGCCATAATCGTTTCGTTGGGGTTTAGAAAGCTGTGATAGATAAAACCGGCTGCAAATCATCAAACAGTCACCATAATTTTCTTCGAATGCAAATTTGATTTTGGAAAGTGCTGTAGGGCTTGGTCGCAGTCCAACCACTGAACCGATTGTCGTCGATTGTCATAGAAGATCCACTTCTCATCGCATGTCACACTGCGATCGAGAAAAGAACCGTTCCTGATGCGCAAAATAAAAGACGCCACTTTAAAATGACGTTTTTTATTTTTACGATTTTGTTGCTGAACTGTTTGACAAGATTTACAGACGCAGAATACAAGAGGTCAGTGAAAAAACCACGTTGCAATTCTATAAATGAACAGAAAAATGTATTATTTTTGTTAATTTTTGCAAAAAAATGGATTTTTTTATACAAAACTGATACTAATTTTGAAATACTATTACTATTCTCATTTTCAACATGTGAAAATGAATAAAAAAATGCTTTTTGATCTGAAGAATACTTTTTCAAAGTCGTAATTTGTAGATCAGTGTTATCATTCCTTAAAGTTTCAACACGATTTTCTCGTAAACCAAAGATTGTTACTAAGAAAGCAGTCACCCAATCACTCAAATGGCCTACAAAGTGTATAGCAAAGCTGAGTATTGGTAAGAGACACGTTCAGACCTTCTTTCGTAAATTTAAGTTACAATCTCTATACAAGTGAGTGATTGCTCAAATTTACCATACATCAGTTTAGGGGCTAAATTTCTCATAGTTTATTCGGATGAAGTTAGTTTCATTGAAAAATCATATAATTTTTGTCTTGTAATTAACTTATTCGAGAGAGGTGATAAACTAAAAGCGAAAGTATCGAATACGAATCCTATCAGAAACGCACATATTGCATGTTGCATCATAAATTTTAAAGGTCGCAAATAAGACTGCATCTCGATTTTTAACAAAAACAGCACTCGATTCTTCTGCCATAAAGTAACATCTCAGGCTTAGGTAAAAGAGAACTTTTGCAGACCGAGCCGCTATGCTAGGTCTGTACTTCGTGAGGTCACAAACATACTTTTCTACCGAAATTAGCAGACATTAGAATACGATTTTTCTACCAGTCAATACGTTAATTGCAGAATTTGTTATTTTATTTAATTCAATTACAGACATTTGCCAATAAATTAGGCTGCGGTGACGCTGCGAATGCAAATGCGAAGAATTATCGATGAAGGACACTGTTAATTTGCATCATTTTAGGGATGGTAAAATTAATATAAACATCGGTTTTTCTGATCGTATCACCTAGTACCAACATCATTTCATTAGACATCGTTGCCCTAGTTATCCTTTTAAGGTTTAGATTAAATTGACAAAAATATAAGTAACATAACATGACATATTTTTATGTCAAAATTGGCGTATATAAAGATTAAGATCGATTTGTTCAAACAATTTTCTTGGTCTCTTCCCTATGGAATTTTGATTGAATTTGTTCCAGCCTTTATGTTCTCATTGTACTTTTGCCATATTCAATCTGATTTAAAAGGAATTGCCAAAAAATGTTTTTAATTGTGGTTTTTATGAATTCGAAACCAATTTTCTGTATTTTCATTTAAGAGGTATTAATATATTCCTACAGAAATAATACAGAAATTTGTTTTCGAATTCATAAAAACCACAATTAAAAATGTTTTTTGACTCTACTGTAAAATTTGCATTTTGAGGGTTACGCCAATTGGTCTGGACACCGTCGATATGGACTGATAAAGTTCATATTTCTAGTGATGGTATTTTGGAAAAAAATCGATTTATATAAATTCGAGATATGAATAATGTGTATAATGTGAAAAAAAAAGGTAGGTCGCGTAATTAACGCCCACCTAAGGGGTTTTTTATTTAATATTACAACAAGGGTTAACAGTAACTGTAACGAGCAATTGATAACGTAATGAATTATTACATACCCTGCCTTCTAATCACCCCTGCGCTCAAGGGTTTTTGACGTTTATATTTTCTACAAACTGTCAGATGGGCGTATTTAGGGACCGGGCGTTAATTGGGCGACCTACCTTATAGATAATTATATATTTTTTAAAAAGTCCTTCAAAAGAGCAATCTAAAAATGCAAAAATGTACAGGGTTCCATTTACACAAAAAAGTGTTTTTTCTCGAAAATGTGAGATTATGAAAAAAATGTAAGTATGCCATTGGATGCTACGTAAAAATTCCTATAAGAGACTGTTTTTACTTTTTTACTATCTCAAAAAATAGCCAAGATGCCAAGATACAAAATGCATATTTTTCAATACCTCCTTGTATATGAAGAACTAAGATGGCTATAACAATTTCGAATTCGGTATCTTTTGTTTGACAAAAAAAGTGGCATAATAATGTGAAAACAGCAATCCTGTATCTCCAGCGGAAATACACAAAACCCTGCAAAAGTGTCAAAAAAGCCCCACTTTGTACAACTACTTGCTGACAAATGAATTTTGCAAATGCCATACTTATGTTTTGAGATCCAAATATGCAATTATACATTATACAATGTATAATACAATTATACAGGGTGTCCCTTAAGTGTTGCATTATATTTAAAGGGGTGATAGTTCATCGAAAAATAATGGTACTTTGTCCTATAAAAATTTTTAAAATAACGCTTCGTTAAAAAGTTACAGGGTGTTAAAATTTTATTAAAAAGTTCGAATTTCATTAATATCTTCCGAAACGTTTGAGATATTTAAATGAAATTTTGCACGTTTTGACAGTTAATGTAGACGCTCATATTTATGCAAAAATGTTATTTTTAACTTCACCAGTGGCGTACGCACGGACACATCTCAACACATTTTTAAAGAAAAAATTGGTGCGTCTCTGGATTTTCTTTTGAGAAATTTTTTTTTTGGAATCCTCACTCA
>JABRWK010000142.1:71551-91722 GCA_013372445.1 Hypothenemus hampei | reverse complement strand
TACTGCTATTTTCGTTTGAATAAAATGTTTAGTTTATAATGGAATGACGTTTTAACAATCTATGTCAAATGAATAAAAATATTTTTGTCATAACAATGAATTCAATTGATTGAAAGGTGTTTTTCTTTCTCAAAAAACAAATTTATTGTATTATATGTATATATTATGTATTTATTAAATCCATTTTGATGATTTTATTTGAGTTAAGTTGAACAATATACAGAAAACATACAAAATACTCACTTTTCAGGGTTCCATTTAAAAAAATTGTATGTAGAATAGCGATTAATAACTTAACGATATTCAACTCAAGAAATCTCCATTTTTCGAGCTAACCCAGCAAAATCCCGAAATACGTATACTTTCTTTTGACATTAATAAACTTTTTACCAAAAATCATCCATGTCCATTACCATCACCCAAATTTGTTGCACAGTGTAATCAGCAAATCAGCCAGATGAAAATAAATAAGAAAACAATGTCGATCTGAAAGTTTACGCTTTATTTATCTCTGGTTTACGTCAATCGTTCCCATAGATCAAATGTTTTCGGGTATAATTCAAATTTGAGGCATTTTTGAAAAAAACTTTATATAGATTTTCTGCTCAAAATTTTGTCAGGAATCTGTTAGTAAAATTAATGTGCTGAATATCAACACATCCTGTATATTTTAGGGAATAAGTTTCATTAAGCTGAGTTTACATAAAGGAACATTTATGATGGTGATTATGGAACTGGCTGATTGTGGTTGGTTTTACAAAAAAACTGTAGATACAAAATTTGTAGACTAGTGACATCTTCAATTGATGGTTTATTCAAATATTATTTTTGATTTATGACACGAACTTCGAATTTTTTAAATTGAAACCGTAGTTGGCTGTGGTTTTATTAAAAAAGTATTTTTATGTACTTTTCAAAGGTGTAAACTTTACTAAGCTGATTTTAGGAATGAGCCGATTTTAAAGGTTTTCTTAACTTTTGATAGATATACTGTATGCTACTGGCATAGTTGTTGTTGGAAAATATTGCTCACGCTAACAAAAAATAAATAAATAAATAACAAGAATAAAAAGTTTTTTGACTTACATTAATGAAACTTTTACATTCAGTCAACTACTGCAGATGTTCGAAATGCCCATTATCAATACACAAGTTGCATTTCTTTAAAACTGCGTTTGAAGCTTTTATTTTTTTTAAACAACTCCATTATTGCGTGAGCAATATTCTCCAACGCCAACTGTGCTAATAGTATACCGTATACCAGTGTTGGGAAAAAATTAGTTTAACTACAAGATAGAAAACTATAACTGCAATATTCGACAAGTAGTTGCAACTACAACTACAACTACTAGTTTGTAGCTGTAGTCGCAACTACTTTTAGCAACTACAGTAGTTGTAGTTGTGCATTCTAACCACTGTAGTTGTAGTTGAGAAAAAAATAGTTATGGGTGGCCAACTACCAGCTAGTAGTTGTAGTCGTAGTTGCCACTACTTAAAATGTAGTTATAAGTTGTAAATAACATTTTTCTAGAGTTTAGGTTACACTATGTAGTTGTAGCTTTGAATTACTGAAGATTTTCCAAAGTAGTTGTTCATGTAGTTAGTTACATTAGTAGTTAACTACTGCCCAATTCTGCTATATACCTATTGCTGCTGTATACCTATTAAAAAATTAAAATCGACTCATTCCAGAAATCAGCTTGCAATTAGTGAAGTTTTATATTGTTGAAAACTACATAAAAATATAGTTCGTTTATTATAAAAATAGACTGACGTCACAAATGATAATAAATTGTTGCCAACCAACAAATAGAGCTTTATCTTTGGTTGTTGCAATGCGATTTGGGTGCCTAGTTGTCCTGTAATAAGATCACAGCTAACTACAACTTCTATTTAAAAAATTTATGTCATGAGTCAAAAATGACAAGTCGATTTGAGATATTGAATAAACCTTCAATTGAAGATTTTATTAATTTAGAAATTTTGTTTAGAAGGTTTTTTGTGAAACCAACATTAACACAGGGAACCCAGTGAGGACCAGGAGTTACTTTGCTCTCAAAAAATTCAGGTAAGTTCCTGACATCATTTGTAACAAAGTAATTTCTGCGTTTATCCTAACGCGATCTATTTTCTGAGAAAAAATTAAAGAAAACCATGCATATCTATCCGCCGAATCATATTTCAAACGATGGCAATTAATAACGTGTGATTTTCTTTAATTTTTTCTAAGAAATGAGACGGCGTTCGAATAAACGCAGAAATTACTTTTTTACAAATGATGTCAGGAACTTACCTGCATTTTTCGAGAACAAAGTAGTTCCCGATCCGCACGGGCTTCCCTTTATAAGATAGCTAAACAGATTTAAGGAAAATTATAAAAAAACCTTTTTTCGTAAATATACCAGGACGATTTTCAAAAAGGTAAAAAATAAAAGTATTTAATTGGACTTATAAACAGCACATCTGTCATTCCAGCTCAACTAATTTCGAAGTTCTCTATTGGAAACATTAAAAAACTCACCCTGTATAGTAAACTTCAAATTATTTATGAATCTTTTAATACAATTTATAACAAATTTATACATTTGAAATGCCACTGGAAAGTTTTCTAGACTAGATGGCACACACGTGCTATGGATTGCGTGGACACAGTTTGCCTTCCTGAATAATTAGTTAAATTCCTGAATTACGTTCTCTGCTATTACAAAGTAAATTCATTAATTCTGAAAAGTGGCTGTCCAACTGCAAAAACATATAATGGCGTATCGGATTGATTTACTCGGAAAATTAGCCGCTTTCAATTTCCTAGAACTGACCTACTAAACTAAAGACACTCAATGTATTATTAGCAAATGCCATTTAGTACGGTATTGTCATTAGAACTGGCTAGAATTTCCCCCTCTGTCTTTTTAACTCTATCTATCTCAACATATAATTTTAATTAATCAAATTATGGATATTCTATTCTATTTGGTAGATATGGCCACTTCAAAACTCACCGGTGGATTACCGATAGGAATGGTGTCATTATCATATTGAATAATTTAGACGAAGACGGATTGCTAATCAATGAACTTTGAAAAGTGGCCTATGTGTCTTAAGTGTCTTTTTGGCACTTTTAAACTGTTGAATAAAATAAGACCCAAATAGTTTTAATATCTAATTTTTAAGAAAAGTTCTTATACCTATGCGGCAGTGTCAATTTTACGATTAGACTTATATGATATAGGTAGATACAGATCAAGCATGGCTTATAAAACTAAAGTTCACCATACTTGAATGAATACCTAGTATTTAATTTTTTTTCACTATATAGGAAAAGCTGTCACTTTAATCGTGAAATAGTACAGATTTCACTAATTTCATATCGAAGACCTGATGGGACCTTCTTTAAGGGCTTTTGACTCCTCTAGTTATTTTTATATGTTTATGGCATATATGAAGAATGAAACATAATCATTCATTCATTTTTAACATTGATTGATCTTACAAGTTATGTCTGGTCTATATCTTATACACTTATTTATGAACTATGGCGTACATAGATATTTTACAAACATACGGGACCGTCTTTCGTGTCGAAAGTCGAAATTTAGATTTTCCTAAAGAAAAAGATTGAATTGTTTATTCAACTTCTATAAAATTTATTGAATGGATTCTAGGAAATCCACGTTTTCCGACAATACCATTCGTTCCTTTCCAAGGTTGTTGTCGAGTGTTTATAAATTATGTATTTATATTCATTAAAAATCCTATTTTATTGAATGAAACATTTTAAATCAGCCTTCAGCAATGTTGTCACATCGGACATTCCTACTCGGTTTAACAACGGTTTTTAGAAAATGACAGTAATGACAAGTTTGACGATTCCATCAGTCTCCTGTCACCACTGTCAAAAGCCAAAAATATTTGTATTAGCTTTTTGCTCTTTTTCATTCGTATATTTGCAAAACACATAAAAATTTAACATATTATATTCCATATTACTAGTTTATATAAATAAAGGTTCCTTGATCCATTTATACAAAGGAAAATGGCTGATTTTGTTGAATCCGAAGCGGAAGAAAGCAGCGAGGTAAAAGTCACATTCATCTCTACATCAAAAAATGCGTTTCTTGCATGTTTTTAATAATTATTTTTGGGTAATTTAACTTTAATCATCATTAGGAAGAAGAATTAGAACCACATGAACGAAAAAGGTCTTAAAAAGTTAAAGCAATGGACGACAGTTCTGAAGAAGAAGAAGATGGTGAAATCATAACATATTTTGAATAAATTTTTTATTAATCCTGTCTTTAACAGATGATGAAAAACTTCGAGAAGAATTAAAAGATTTGATTGATGATAATCCGATTGAAGAAAGCGACGGAGAAGATTCCGACGCTTCCGGCGGTCAAAAAAGAAAAAAATCAGATGATGAGGATTTGGATGATCGTTTGGAAGACGAAGATTATGATTTATTGGAAGAGAACTTGGGAGTTAAAGTCGAGAGACGGGTAAAACAATGATCGATTAATTGAGTGTTTATACTTCTCAATCCGTTTTCTGTAGAAATTTAAACGACTGAGGAGAATTCAAGATGAAGAGAGTGAAGGGGAAGATGAACATGATGCTGATCAAGATAGAGAACAAATAGCCAATGACCTATTTTCGGAAGATGTAAGTTTATTATTTTTATTTTGTACTTTACTTCAGGATCAGTAACTATGTTCCCCCTTTTATTGAACATCAAGGAAAGGGATCTAGATGGTAGAAAGGTAACTTTCAGTATATTTTTCTACATTAAAACTATTTTATTAGGTACTAATAATAATCATCACTTTAGGATGAAGAAAGACATTCGGAACGCAGTCATCGGCCTGTAGCTGAACCTGAGCACTTTGGTGAAGAAGAAGATGAAGGTGAATATTCAGACGCTGACGACTTTATTGTGGACGATGAGGGCAAGCCGATTGCGAAGAAGAAAAGAAAACCCATTTTCTCAGATGCTGCTCTACAAGAGGCTCAGGAAACGTTTGGGGTTGATTTTGATTATGACGAATTCTCTAAATATGACGACGAATATGAAGATGAAGAGGAAGAGGAAGACGAGGAGGACGAATACGAAGAAGGTTGTGTTAACTATGCTGTTTTTTTTTGGTTCTATTTCAGTCTTTACAGATGAAGAAGGTGAAAGGAGACGACGTCAGAAGAAACAAGCTAAGAAGCGTCCAACAAAGAAATCCATTTTTGAAATTTATGAGCCTTCAGAACTAAAGCGAGGCTTCTTCACTGATTTAGATAATGAAATTCGTAGTACCGATATTCCGGAACGAATGCAACTGAGAGACGTTCCTCTAACGGCTGTTCCAGATGATTCTACAGAACTGGACGATGAAGCAGAATGGATTTACAAACAGGCCTTTTGCAAAAACACTATTTCCAATATGGACGCGAACTTAACTCAAGAAGCGCAAGAAAAACAGAGAAAAGGCCCACAAACTATAGGAAAAATTCGAAAAGCACTGGATTTTATGAGAAATCAACATTTAGAAGTTCCATTTATTGCCTTTTATCGTAAAGAATACGTCCAACCTGAACTGAACATTAACGATTTATGGAAGGTGTACAAGTACGACGCTAAGTGGTGCCAACTAAAAAGTCGAAAAGAAAATTTATTGAATTTGTTTGAAAAGATGAGGGTCTATCAAGTGGATAAAATCGTCAGTAATCCAGACGCCCCAATACCAGATAATGTCCGGGTGATCAAAGAAGCGGATATTGACAGACTGCGCAGTGTCCAAACTGCAGATGAATTAAATGATGTTCATAACCACTTTATCCTTTATTATTCACAAGATTTGCCGGCCATGCATGCTGCTTGGCGACAGAAAGAAAAAGAAAAAAGGCAACAGGAAAGGCGGCAAGCTAGATTAAAAGCTATTACAGAAGCAGAAGATGGCGCTGAAATTCCGGAGGAACTACCAGATGATGACCATGATGAACCAGAACCGGAAACAATAAAATACGCTAACAGATCCGGTTCGTATTCTTTGTGCGTTAGGGCTGGACTAGATAGTTTAGCCAAAAGATTTGGTGAGTATTTTTCCCATTTTTAAGCCAGTTACATAATGGAAATAATAATTTTTATAGGATTAACTCCTCAGCATTTTGCCGAAAATCTTCGAGACAATTATCAACGACACGAAGTGGATCAGGAATTAACAGAGCCTGGTGAAGTGGCTAAAGAGTTTTTGTGTCCTAAATTTCAAACTGTAGAAGAAGTATTGCAAGCCGCCAAGTATATGGTAGCCCTTCAGATAGCTAGGGAGCCTCTAGTTAGAAAATGTGTCAGAGAAGTGTTTTATGAGAGAGCTAAAATCAGTGTTACGCCTACTAAGAAAGGTCAAAAAGTAATTGATGAAACACATAATTGTTATTCTTTGAAGTATGTTAAAAATAAGCCAGTAAGAGATTTAACTGGTGATCAATTCTTGAAGTTGACATTAGCTGAAGAAGAACAACTGTTAAAAATTACCATTAGTAATACTATTGAAGGTAATATTGAGATTTATACGATCGGAGAAAGGTCTTAATATTTTCTTTTAGGTCATACATCAAATTCCTATATAGATGAAGTGAAACAGTTGTACATTAGAGACGAATTTAGTAAAAATGTGCAAGAATGGAACAAATTGAGAGCGGAATGTGTGGAACGGGCTTTGACCAGGTGCATTATTCCAGATCTACAGTCCGAAATTAAATTGGCTCTCTTAAATGAAGCTAAAGAGTTCGTTCTAAAGGCCTGCTGTAGAAAATTATACAACTGGATAAAAATAGCTCCATATCAAGTTGAATTTCCTGAGGAAGACGAGGATGCCTGGGATACTAGTAAAGGTAATTTAGAAAATCAAGTTTTAATTAAATTTATCATCATGTAACCAACAGGTATTCGAGTAATGGGTCTTGCATATGTTCCCGATTACTCACAGTCCGCCTTTGCCTGCATTTCCTCACCTGATGGGGAAATAACGGATTATTTGAGGTTGCCTCACATATTAAAAAAGAAAAACAGCTGGCGACATGAAGAAAAGGCTATGAAAGAAGCAGATTTACTAGCACTTCGCAACTTTATTTATACGTAAATCGATTTTTAAGAGGTTCTTATAGGAATCCTGACTTTTTTTTTAGAAAAAAACCCCATGTCATAGCTATTGGAGGAGAGTCACGAGATGCTCTCATGATTGCCGATGATCTAAGAGGTATTATTAATGAGTTAGGAGAATGTGAACAGTTTCCTGCAATTAAAGTAGAAATTATCGATAATGAACTGGCCAAGGTTTACGCTAATTCCAATAAGGGAATTGCTGATTTTAGGTAAATAGCAAGGGGGTTGAATTTTGAATATAACTATATTATAAACGTACATTAATTTATAGAGATTATCCGGAATTGTTGAGACAGGCAATATCATTAGCCAGAAGAATGCAAGATTCTTTGATAGAATACTCTCAATTATGCAACAGTGATGAGGAAATATTAAGTTTACGTTTCCATCCGCTTCAAGAGCAAATTGGCAAAGAAGAACTTCTTGAAGCTTTATGTTTAGAATTCGTCAATCGGTAATTACATAAAAATAAATTACAACTTTGAATTTTCAATTTGAAAATCGCGGATTACAGAACCAACGAAGTGGGTGTAGATGTCAATTTGGCCGTCCAACAAGCCCATAAAAGTCATCTGGTCCAATTTATTTGCGGTTTGGGACCCAGAAAGGGACAAGCACTTTTGCGCGTCTTGAAACAGACCAATCAGCGTTTAGAGAACCGCACTCAACTTGTTACTGCTTGTCACATGGGCCCCAAAGTGTTTATTAATTGTTCTGGATTTATTAAAGTACTGCGGCTCTAATACTTTTCTCTTTAAAAAATAACCAATTGAATTATCAGATCGATACGAACAGTCTTGGTGATAGTACAGAAGCCTATGTGGAGATACTAGACGGTTCCAGGGTGCACCCGGAAACATATGAGTGGGCACGAAAGATGGCAGTGGACGCTTTAGAATATGATGATGATGAAGGAGCTAATCCTGCAGGTGCATTGGAAGAAATTCTCGAGACTCCTGAGAGGCTGAAAGACCTGGATTTAGATGCTTTTGCAGAAGAATTAGAAAGACAAGGTAATTTCTGGAGTTCTTTCTAATGAAATGTCACTGATTTGAGTGTTGTAGGTTTTGGGAATAAAAGTATTACGTTGTATGACATACGAGCCGAACTAAATTGTCGTTACAAAGACTTACGAACTCCATATCGATCCGCAAATCCCGAAGAACTCTTTGATATGCTTACCAAAGAATCTCCAGAAACATTTTATATCGGGAAAATGGTTCAAGCTACTGTAATAGGAATTGCTCGTAGGAAGCCGCAGGGTAATATTGTTTTTAAAATCCACATAATCATCCCTAATATCGGGTTTTTAGGCGAACAGCTCGATTCGGCTAATCCAGTTCGTAATGATGAGTCCGGCTTGTGGCAATGCCCATTTTGTTTAAAAAATGATTTTCCTGAATTGTCTGATGTCTGGAATCACTTTGATGCTGGTTCATGTCCAGGACAAGCAACTGGAGTAAAGTTGCGGCTGGACAATGGAATTTCTGGATATATTTATATTAAAAATCTTAGCGACAAATCGGTTTCCAATCCAGAAGAAAGAGTTGGGGTTGGACAACTGATTCATTGCAGAATAATGAAAATTGACGTAGAAAGATTTTCGGTGGACTGTACCTCCAAATCCAGTGATCTTCTGGATAACAATCACGAGTGGCGACCACCCAAAGATCCATATTACGATCGAGAGCAAGAGGAGAAAGATAATAGGTTTGCATTTAAGAAGCTTAAAAATATTTGATCAATTACTATATATTCTTAGAATTGAGGCTGAGAAGAAAAAGGACAAACAACGTCAAACCTACATTAAACGTGTAATTGTTCATCCAGCTTTCCATAACATTTCATATGCAGAAGCGGAAAAATGTATGGCAAATATGGATCAGGGCGAAGTAATAATCCGACCTTCAAGTAAAGGAGTTGACCATTTAACAATCACCTGGAAAGTGGCTGATGGCATATATCAGCATATAGATGTAAAGGAGAAAGGTAAAACGAATGCTTTCTCCTTAGGTAAATCCCTTTGGATAGGGAACGAGGAATTTGAAGATTTGGATGAAATTATAGCGCGGCACGTTAATCCTATGGCGTCGTATGCTAGAGATTTGCTGTATTTTAGGTAGGTTTACTAAATTTTCTATGCGAGAGTTTCATATTTTTTTCAACATTTAGATATTACAAAGATACTGGTGGTGGTCAAAAAGATAAAGCTGAAGAATATATTAAGGAAGAGAAGAAAAGGAATCCTTCAAAAATTCATTATATTGTAAGCGCAGCCAAGAACTTCCCTGGAAAATTTTTGTTGTCCTATCTTCCAAGAGCAAGAGTAAAACACGAATTTATCACAATTACGCCAGATGGGTTCAGATTCAGACAACAAATGTTCGATTCCGTAACATCACTTTTTAAGTGGTTCAAAGAGCATTTTAGAGACCCGATTCCAGGTGGAACGCCAAGTACACCTAGGATGGGTTCTGGACGAACTCCTTATCAAGGTAAGAAATGACCCATCGATAAAATTTTATTGTCAAATGTTTAAATTCAAGGTGCCGCCAGTACGCCTTTCAACAACATGAATTCTGAAGCAATTCAACGAGTAGCGCAAAATTTACCCAGTCACATGCTTCAAAGTTTATCGGCAGTGGCTAACCAAACACCCCACTATCCTCATACTCCTGGTGGAGCCTATGGGGCCAGTTATATTAATACGCCGTATACGCCAAGCGGCCAGACACCGTTTATGACTCCTTATCAGACTCCCCAATCACAACAAACGCCAAGGTAGGAACCATTCATATTTTTATCACGAATAAAATTAAAACTTGAAATTAGGTACGGTACCCCCTCTCCCGCCCAATCAATGGGTCCTCCAGGACCTTTCGCCCATCCCAGTTCTGTGAGTCGATCCAGCCAAAGAAGTTCAAGTAGTCATCACAGATCAAGGTAAGATAATATTCTTAGAAATGATTTTTTTAGTATTTCTTTGTAGAAGTTCTAGCGGATACAGGTCCCATAGTGGATTTAGCAGTGCAGAACAGATGGACTGGCAAAAGGCAGCTGAAGCTTGGGCGGCAAGAAGTAGAGGTAAACTGATGACATAGGTGTAAGAAGTTAGCATTCAAATGCCACGTTTTTTTCAGGGACTCCGCGAAGTGAATGTGGAAGAACAAACTCTTCGCCCTATTCTATGTCAATAGATGGCACGCCGTTGTATGATGAAAGTTAGTTTTTACTTAAAGAACGCCATCTGAAATGTGTTTGTCAACTAGTATGTAGTTTAATAAAAAATCAAATATATATGTAAAATAAAACTTTTAAAAATGTTTTTCTGTGTACCTCAATCACTAAGATTACTAGTGATACAGATATCGAAATCTTAGAAATCTTAGAAGTATGGAAGAACCCGCTTCAAAGTTTTAACCCACTGTGTATTACGGTTGCATTTGACGTGCCATAACGACCGTGTATTTGACCCTCATCTATTGCATTAAGGTTTAAGTCGGATACATTTTTTAGTGTGAATTTATTTATTTTTTGTATTAAAACTTTTTGATTCACTATCTGAAAATTATATGTAAATTATTACACGTATCTCAAAAAAATTTTCAAGTTTTACCGATGAACTGAGTAAAATTTTACCATTGTAAACTGTTTTATTTTTTCCTTTAAACTCCCTAATGACGAGTTTTCCGAAAACTGGACGGTAAAAGTTTTTCAATTTTTATGTAGAGGATGTCCCGAACATGAATGTCAAAAATAGTACCATAAGATTAGTTGGGTCAAAATATGACAATTTAGAAAAAGTGTCTCGTTTAGACGCTATTGATGGTCAAAGTTCTTAAAAAAACGATATTTATTATATTTGGAGAATGTTTTAATGGATTTCAATGAAATTCACTGTACATTTATTTATTAGGACAAGGGTTATTTTCATGTAACATTCATGTCTATCCACAAAGTGCAAGTGGTAAGTTCTTGGTCGTCTTCGTACAAGAATGACCAGAACTTTCACTGGGTAGCTGCATACTCTTTTTTTTTCTGGCGATACGTTGGCCCTTTATCCACTTTTTTGATTTCTTGAAAATTTCCCATACGGTTAACATTTCACACAGAAAAAATTATTTTCTTTCTCATGCGGAACACCAATTTGCCATTATTTCGCCAATTATCAATGATATTCGATATGTCATTTTTNTTGTAGAAGTTCTAGCGGATACAGGTCCCATAGTGGATTTAGCAGTGCAGAACAGATGGACTGGCAAAAGGCAGCTGAAGCTTGGGCGGCAAGAAGTAGAGGTAAACTGATGACATAGGTGTAAGAAGTTAGCATTCAAATGCCACGTTTTTTTCAGGGACTCCGCGAAGTGAATGTGGAAGAACAAACTCTTCGCCCTATTCTATGTCAATAGATGGCACGCCGTTGTATGATGAAAGTTAGTTTTTACTTAAAGAACGCCATCTGAAATGTGTTTGTCAACTAGTATGTAGTTTAATAAAAAATCAAATATATATGTAAAATAAAACTTTTAAAAATGTTTTTCTGTGTACCTCAATCACTAAGATTACTAGTGATACAGATATCGAAATCTTAGAAATCTTAGAAGTATGGAAGAACCCGCTTCAAAGTTTTAACCCACTGTGTATTACGGTTGCATTTGACGTGCCATAACGACCGTGTATTTGACCCTCATCTATTGCATTAAGGTTTAAGTCGGATACATTTTTTAGTGTGAATTTATTTATTTTTTGTATTAAAACTTTTTGATTCACTATCTGAAAATTATATGTAAATTATTACACGTATCTCAAAAAAATTTTCAAGTTTTACCGATGAACTGAGTAAAATTTTACCATTGTAAACTGTTTTATTTTTTCCTTTAAACTCCCTAATGACGAGTTTTCCGAAAACTGGACGGTAAAAGTTTTTCAATTTTTATGTAGAGGATGTCCCGAACATGAATGTCAAAAATAGTACCATAAGATTAGTTGGGTCAAAATATGACAATTTAGAAAAAGTGTCTCGTTTAGACGCTATTGATGGTCAAAGTTCTTAAAAAAAACGATATTTATTATATTTGGAGAATGTTTTAATGGATTTCAATGAAATTCACTGTACATTTATTTATTAGGACAAGGGTTATTTTCATGTAACATTCATGTCTATCCACAAAGTGCAAGTGGTAAGTTCTTGGTCGTCTTCGTACAAGAATGACCAGAACTTTCACTGGGTAGCTGCATACTCTTTTTTTTTTTCTGGCGATACGTTGGCCCTTTATCCACTTTTTTGATTTCTTGAAAATTTCCCATACGGTTAACATTTCACACAGAAAAAATTATTTTCTTTTCTCATGCGGAACACCAATTTGCCATTATTTCGCCAATTATCAATGATATTCGATATGTCATTTTTTGAAAATGTCATAAAAATTAATCAAAATTTGTAGAAGTTTCTTTAACACCGGTTAAGAATGGCATTTTCGAATGAGGAAGTGACTGATATGGTTAAAATTATGAGGTATTGTGAAGACAATTTGATGGCGAGTATTAGAGTTTATGCAACGCGCTTTCCTAATCGTCGGCAACCCGATCATCGAACATTTGCGTGAGTGGTTAGGGCCTTGCGGGGGACAGGACAATTTCGTCCCCGAACTGTTGACCGTAGTTGTCCTCTACTTCGCGAAGCGGCTTTAGAAGAAGAAATTCTCAATAGGGCAACTGAAGATCCGCATATTAGTACCTGACGTCTGACTTTGGAATTCGATGTTCCTAAAATCGTAATTAATAGGATTTTAAGACAACAACTTCTTCATCCTTACCATGCAAGAAAATAATTTTTTCTGTGTGAAATGTTAACCGTATGGGAAATTTTCAAGAAATCGAAAAGGTGGATAAAGGGCCAACATATCGCCAGAAACAAAATGAGTATGCAGCTACCCAGTGAAAAGTTCTGGTCATTCTTGTACGAAGATGACCAAGAACTTACCATTTGCACTTTGTGGATGGACATGAATGTTACATTAAAATAACCCTCGTCCTAATAAATAAATGTACAGTCAATTTCATTGAAATCCATTGAAGCATTCTCCAGATATAGCAAATATCGTTTTTTTTTAAACTTTGACCATCAATAGCGCCTAAACGAGACACTTTTTCTAGATAATTTTTCAGCTAAATCGTCATAATATTATTTTGACCTAAATAATTATATGGTACTATTTTTGACATTCATTTTTGGAACACCCTGTATAACATCGACTTAATTCGCATATCCCATAAAACTGAAAAATTTTTGAGTTTTTTGTTTTTGTGGGAATGTGCATTTAATGTTTCTTTAAAAGGCGCGCATAATATCCACATTTTGGCAAAAAGTAGACTTATGTGATGTGCGGATTCCGACGAAAAGTAGAGCGAACCGCCCCCCCACTTGAATATATTTTATCTCAACGTTCTACATTGTTTGATTTTCCAGATATTTAATTTTAAAAATGAAAAACTGGGTGCGCTCTATTTCTATCTTAAGCTGTTTGCCAGATTTTGTATTATCTAACCATTACTTTTAATATTGATGTCTTTACATTTGCATACGTACATGCTACAATCTATTCAATTAGTAGGACAAACTGCTAACTTTACATATACAGGGTGTCCTCGGATAGGTTAAATGACTCTTGTAAAAAGGAAACAATTCTCGATTCAAATTTTCATTTTTTGGAGTTTAGCTCTGCTTGGTTAAAGAATAAATTTTACCATAATTTCAATTTCGGAAATAGGTTTTGGAAAGTCTCAAAAAAACCTATTGATTTGTAGAGTAAATTGCATTTTATGTAACAAATACAACATAAAGTTGTTATTTAGAATTAATGTCTAGAGTCATATACCAAATTTCAAAATCTTTAACACTCTGCGTGCTATGTTATCTTTTTAAGAATTTCAAAAAATGTGGAACGCTTCACGATTTTGCGTGTCATCCTTGCGCAGGGGCCATGCTAATCTTCTCTGTATCGTTCCAATTTTAGTATATGTACCGCCGAAGCGAGTACAATATCAATTTCATAAGGGCTATATTTAAAGTTCAATAATATTCGTATATAGAAGCAAATTGTAATGATAATAATCTGTGACAGCGCCATCTATAAATTACTATTTAAACCTTTCGACATGTATCAATACGGATTTGTACGCCATCTTTCATTCTTGAGGTTGAAACAAATTTTGGATATCTAACTTTTCAACAAATATGAACAGTCTGATTATGTTTATTTTTGTCTAACGTGTACTGCATTTAGTAGTATATCCTTGTTTAACCAGCTCTTATGACTGAATTGATTTGCAATATTATAACACAAAATTTGCAAAATTGCCATTGATCAGTTGGAGCTCGGCTTCCAGTGAGGGTCAGCAGCTAATTTTACTGAATTTTCAATTTCGTGTTATAATAGGTGAGTTATTTATTAAATTTTCGGAAGATTTTACATAACAGACCGTAAATTAACCCCTTTCAATGACAAATATTACATATATTCATTTTTATTCGTAAAATCCCTAAATATTATGTAATGCAACGGAATTTGACTTAATGACTCAGTTTCATAAAATAATTAGATATTTCTTCAAACATCCCAAGTTCTTACTTCAAATCCTTACCCAATTAACATAAAATTATGGAAAATCGTTTTGCAATTTTCCAAAAAGGCGGTTTCCTAACCGTACTTTTCCCTCTTGATTATTAAAAAAGTTATGACAAACTGTTATCTTCCATCTTTTTCACACGCATTATATTTGCTGAATTAAAATAATCTCTCAAGTCTTTCGTTTGAACAAGTGCACATTATAATATCACGTGCATGACGTCATCTGATCAAGAACAGAGGGATTTTCCTTGCGTCTGTGACGCTATAACACACGTTTTATTCAAATTATTTACTTCGAAATATTCAACTTCGAACACGTGGTTTACCAATATGTTTAGAAGATTACCGTTACACAACTCATTTCGAGTTGAAAGTCCAAAGTTAAAATAATATTTTGGCACTGACCTTTCGAATTCTATGGAACAAATTTATTTTTTAGATTGAAACGACAGAGCAATCATGGGAGTTCCTGGAGGTGATGTAGAAAAAGGTAAAAAAATTTTTGTGCAAAGGTGCGCGCAATGTCATACCGTCGAAGCCGGTGGTAAACACAAAGTGGGTCCAAATTTGCATGGTCTAATTGGCAGGAAAACTGGGCAAGCAGCAGGATTCTCATATACGGATGCCAACAAAGCCAAAGGTAATTTTATGAATTAAAAATTTCAAGTCTGACGATTTTGTTTTTTAATAAGGCATTACATGGAATAAGGACACGTTGTTTGAATACCTTGAGAACCCAAAAAAATATATCCCAGGAACCAAGATGGTGTTTGCTGGGCTGAAAAAGCCCCAGGAACGTGGTGATCTGATCGCCTATCTAGAATCGGCTACGAAGTAAACTTGGTTTTACGGAATTTAACACAATGCAAAATGAAAGTTAATTAAAGAAGCTCAATTTTCGTATTGTGTATTTTCCCTTCATGACATCCAAAAAGCAAACAGTAGTATTTCAATGTAAACGCGAGACGGTTTGATCATGTTGTCCTGCCTGTTGCATTGTCTGTACAAAATAGCCCAATTTATTTAAATTATTTTCAGTTAATTTTTAAGTAAAATACTGTACAATATTTGCATCTGACTAATACTATGCGAATAAAACTGTTATATTTATTGAACATCATCATGTTTATTATTTTCTATATGCTCTCGCATCCTATTTTAACATTTATGTTGCAAGATGCCATCTGGGTGACCAGAAACTTAAAAATATATGGTATTTCAATTTGAGCTATGTTTTCTCCATTTTTACACAATTTGCAAATATCTTTCGTCTCTGTTAAGTGGGGTTTATCGGATTTTCTCGTTACTAACGTTATGGGACCCAACAGAGATCCGCAACCGGTGCAAATATCCGTCTAAAAAACATGCATTAATTAATGTACCTAGAATTTGTTCAAAATCTTACCGTTGTTTTATCGGAACAATTGAGTAATCGATCTTGTAACAGGAATGAAGTACCATGACTTATAAGGGCGTCTCTTTCCATTTCACCAAAACGTATTCCGCCTCCTTTTTTACGTCCTTTAATTGGTTGGCGCGTAATCATATCCATTGGGCCTGTAGATCTAACCTAAAACCAAATATACTAATTTTTACGACCATAGTAATTAAAAGGTAACGGTAATTTGTTATAACAAGCAGCTTTTGAACACATTTTGCTTGTTATTCTGCAGATGAGAAAGGATTTGTGAACTAAAAGACCACTAGAAGATAGCGCCTTCACTTTAAAATGAAAATTTTACATACTCAACTGGAATAAGACTTACCTGCCACTTATCAGACACCATGTGTCTTAACCTTTGGTAGTGTACGACACCAAAAAATATGTTTGCCGTCATTTCTCGACCATCAATTCCTGAATACATAGTCTCAGTACCATAATAATTATAGCCAGCTGTTAACACAAATTACTGACTTAATTGAGGACTCTCGAAAATCAATATATACTGACCTAACTCCAAAAGTTTTCCAAAGTAATCAATGGCAGTTTCTTCTTCTGTAAATCTAAAAGGCGTAGCATCATGCACTAGACCATGTAGAGCTGCTGATTTGCCCGCCATCAGTTCAATCATCATAGCAATGGTCATCCGAGAAGGAAATCCATGAGGGTTAAATACTATATCTGGCACTAAACCTAAAAATCCATTTACACATTTTAATCTAGTTACATCATCATTTTGACTCATACCAGTTTCCGTGAAAGGTAAGTCTTCTGTTGGCCATTTTTGGGAACAAATACCTTTTTGACCTGCTCTGCTAGCAAACTTATCACCCACGGAAGGATTTCTCTATTAGAAAAACATTTATGAACCACAAAAAATAAACTAATTGAATTACTTACGGGTACTCGATAAGTTATACAAATGGTCTTTTTAACTTTTGGTCCTAAGCCACCGCATATTTTTATACTATGCAAGTAACATTCCTCTTTTCCTTTAAATGTCACTATGCGATATATGGATCTGTCACTATCAAAATAGCTATACAACGGCTGGCCTTCTTCCATTTTTCGTCCGATAAATGGCAAACCATCAATATCTATAAAAAGTGAAAATTATCCTATATTATATTTTGTATGACTTAAAATTAAGCAAACCTAGAGTGTTTTTGAGACCGGATACATCAGGATTTCTTGCAAAGTATGAACCTTCATGCTCCAACTCTACGAATTCGGATTTGTATATTGATCCATGACATAAACCTCTGTCTTCGGATGCTTTATTAATTATCATTGCGTCTTCCATATCGTAACCCTTTAAATTTATAAATAAAAATCGTATGATTTACGTCCTAAAAATCCATCTTACGGTGTAACTAATAACTGCTACTAAAGCATTGGTACCCATTGCAAAGTCATCCAGTCCAATGCTGTCATAGTGGGCGGGTCGAAATAATGGCGTGGCAGGAGTTTGTAGCCTAAAAATATTATTTATTAAAGCAGTTGTTAAATTTTGACTATTACTAGCAACGCCTGAAGAAAAACAAACTTAAAAGGCCGTCTTACAAGGAAACCTCTTGAAGTAAACTCTATCGATTTTGATGAAATTTTACAGAGTTAATTTAGACCTACCTAAGAACAGTGGTGTATATTGTAAAGGTGAACATCAAGATTTGCAGGGTAAAAACTATCAATTTTATTTTTGACCTAGATGAATTACAATCATGAAAAAAAATTTGCTTTCAATTCGCCATCTATCTATCAATGTCCGAAGAAATATCGCTGTTGGTTTCTTTTTATTAGAAATTCTTTTTTTTTGCTTTTGTTTTTACACATACAATATGTCGCACGATTCATGGAGCCACCCTTGTATCTCAGTAACCGCTTGGCCGATTTATTTCAAATTTGGATCATTTGAGTATCTTTAAATTGCGATTTTGATTTGCCTAAAATGGTTTCACTTTGTCAGTGGCGTATGTTTTTGTACTAAAAAATAGAGGTCAATTTTAAACGCAATTTTTTAATATTTTACGAAAGGCACTTACAACAATTTTCTAATATACATATAAATAGCTACACCATATGTGAAAGACACACAATCAAGAGTACATTTTATTGCTATCTATGGATCATGTGTTTTGCAATAATGATTAAACTGTTCATATATTAAAAAAATATTGTAAGTTGCAAAAGTTATATTTAGATTATTGTATTAAACATGAAATATAACAAAATTAGCAATAACTTGTATAGAATTACTCTTTATGTCCTAAGCTAATGCTTAACGAATAATACTTGTAAGCAGCTGGGAATGGTTAATTGTATTTTTAGTGGAAAACATATTTTTGATGATACCCACCTTTAATACCGTAAAACGAGGTGACTTTCTGCCATATGGGGTGAGGTCCTGTATAATAGTATATATGTAGAATTATGTCATTTCTGATTTTTGCCTCATTTTGCACAAGGTGTTGAAAAATACAAGAATTGGGTATGACACAATCTCACCCCATATGGCACAAAGTCACTTCGTTTTATGGTATCCATTAAATTTAGGCTTTTTTATTAGAAGGCGTTTTATTCTGCGATCTGTTGTTTTGTAGTTATAAGGAGTCGAACATTGCGAGCCCTATTATTTAAACAATTAAAACGTTTCTTATAAAAACGACCATAGTCTGAGAACTCAGATTTTGCGATTTAATTTTACTTTTATGGTTCTGAGGCAACCTATTTGGTCAATAACCGTAGTTTCTACGGAAAGTAATCATAGTACAAAGTTGTGGCCGTTAAAAGATCAGGTGTTTCTACAAAAACAACCATTGTCCACTCGATTTTTTGCAAAAAAGAGTAATTTTCCTAACTAATGGTTGTTTTTGTCAGAGATCTAGATAGCGCATGTACAATTTTCGTGCCCAAATCGTCGTTATCAGGCACGTCAGGTTAGTTTTGTTTGATTAGGAAGGAAAACAAATTCCTGCAAACATTACAATGAAATAACAATGGGTCGAGTGAATAGAAAGAAGTAAATGCTTCTACTTGAAGATTTTGAGAGAAATGTTTCAATTATTATACATCGACATTTGTATGATGGATCGATATTGAACCGTTTTTCTCAGTTTTTAAGTAAAAGCATTTTTTTCTTTTTATTTATTCGACCCAGTTTCTTTAATTTCCCAACAAAGTGAAAATTAAACTATGGTCGTTTTTGTTAAAATTACTTCAATTATAACATATTTTTAAAACATGATATCGAACTCTCGTCGGCGCCATTTTTTCGAGATATATTTTCTCTACATATACAATGGCAATATCTCTAATGACATAACTCTATACAGGGAATTCTAGGAGCTCTCTGACAAACTTGGGCACATGATAGCTGAGTTAATTGTAAACCTTTTTTTGTTAAATGAACATGGGTACGATTCCTTTTTGCTTAGAAGTTAGAAGCATTTTAGAAAATGTATAAAAGTTGGCTGATAATGAGACATGGCGGTTGATATAATAATAATTATTATTATTTGAGTCTACGAACTGATGCACTGAACGCAGTGTGGGTGAGTTGATATCTATTTGAATATCTTCGTCGGAGCTGCTTATCTGGCATTCATATTGGAGTACCCATATACAAAAAAAATATCTACATACTTCTCAGTTGTAAACAAATGATTTTTTTATTTAACACTGTCACGCTAAGTCTCAAATGAATAAACAAAACGACACAAATAATTATTGTTATATCAACCGTTATATACTAAGTGACATTAGAACTGCAACCCCTAGAAATAATATTATTTTCTCAACAATTTTTATTTATAACAGAGGTCTTGCAACTCATTATTAATTCTTTCATGTAAGTGTTTATTTTTTTAGTCTAAAAATGTAATCATTTCTTTAGTTCCTCAAGACCCACTTATGGTGAAAAAATCAGTTCAATAAAGTTATTATTTCTAGGTGT
>JABRWK010000142.1:45646-56825 GCA_013372445.1 Hypothenemus hampei | reverse complement strand
ATTTCGGGGGTTTTGAAAGATTTTTTTTGAAATTAAAACACGTTAAAACATAGCTTATTAAGTCCTCTTGGAGTCCTAGAAGTCCGATTCCGAAGTTCGCAGCGGTTACGGTACAGTAGCGATTTTCATGGCAGACTGCAGCTGTCAAAATTTTTTCTTTTTTTGGAATAACTCGGAAATGGTAAATTTTAGACAAAAAACAGTTTACATAAAGTGGCCATAAAATTTGACGGGGAATCCAAAAATATATAAAAAAATGGGGGGTTCCATTTAAAAAAACAAAACTTTGCTATTTTTTACTTATTTAGAACCCCCTGTATAAACCGAAAATAATTTTATCTTGTAGCAGAGATGAAACCCTAAAAGTTTTAAATGAAACATTTTCCCATATGTCTAACGGTTTAGCAGCTATTGACCGACGAGCGCTTAGTGGACAACCCTGTATATATATGATAAATCCACATGTCAATTTACAAGCAGCATTGCCAATATATTTAGTAACAGAACGTAAACATTCCTAAAAAGAATGTCAATGATTTTTCAAAGGAGATAAGCGATAGAACTAATAATCTTGTTGTGGCAAGTGATTATTTAGGGTATAAAAATAGAACATTTCAAAAATCGATAAAAAAAATGGCCACGAATTCAATTGCCATATCTGCAACACGAAGTCACCAAAAAAGTGAGGTTAGGCGACCTTGTCCTTTAGGATAAAAATCGTATCATTCAAGTTAAAATTAACGCACTTTCAATTATAAATGTTCACTGGCGTATCGTTATTGACCTCAACGATAAAAAAAATATTCAAAATGACTCCGAACGTTGTGTTCGTGTTGGGGGCCCCGGGGCTGGTAAAGGGACTCAGTGTCAGAATATTGTTGAAAATTTCGGTTATGTGCATTTATCAGCCGGCGATCTTTTACGTGAAGAACGAAATAAGCCTGGCTCTCAGTACGGTGAACTAATAGAAACCTATATAAAAGAAGGTAAAATAGTTCCGGTTGAAATTACATGCAGTCTACTTGAGCGAGCAATGGCCCAGTCGGGAAAACAAAACTTTTTAATCGATGGATTTCCACGTAATCAAAATAACTTGGACGGCTGGAACAACACCATGGCGAACAAAATAAACCTACAGTTTGTCCTATTTTTCGACTGTCCTAAGGATGTTTGCTCAGACAGAATATTGAAACGCGGGACCACTAGTGGCCGTGTAGACGACAATGTGGAAAGTTTGAAGAAAAGGTTTAACACATATATCTCTGAAACTCGACCGATTATTGACCACTATGCTAGATTGAATTTAGTAAGAACCATTGATGCTTCAAGACCTGCAGAAGAAGTTTATAAGGATGTTGAGGCGTTATTTCGGACCGATGCTGGGGATCATTAAGAATTAAATATACAGTGGTGGTTATGGAAATAGGACCACTTCAAAATTTACAGTCTATTATTGATTATGCCTGTCAATAAAGAGATAGAACAAAATTAATTCAAAACACATTTAATAAGAAATAAAATAATTTAAAAAACAAGGTAAGAAAAAGTAAATAAAACTCTTCAAAGGAAAAAACAAAATAAGTATGTGGTTATAAAAATAGGACCGTTAAAACATCATAAATACAAATTAAAAAAGAATCCAGTCCAATATTTGATTTCTTCTCCCTTTTGGGAAATAACTGCTTTCAGTGTTCTAGGCATTGAGGCGATCAACCGCTGACAGAGCTCAACATGAATTTCTGCCTATTTCCGTTGGACTGTGACCACAATTCTTCTTTGTTTGTTATCTAATGACCTTTCACAGCATCGTTACAATGTATCCACAGATTTTCGATAAAGTTTCAATTGTGTGATTATGAAAGCCATAGCAAAACTGAAATTGCTTCATCGTGAAAAAACTGTTTCACCCGCCTGGCCGAATGTTACCGTGCTACGCTAAAACATAGTATTTCCAGTTTTTGTCGATTTTGAGTTAGCTTCATAAAAGTAGTGAAGGTGAATCCACCTGTATGTTTCATATGTATTTTAGTTCAATAACTGATGTAAAAACTCACGTGTATTGTCTTTAAGCCATATTGCAAATAATAAGGAAAAGGGTACCTGAGTAAATATTTAAAAATTATACTTTATTTCAGTTTTAACTAAAAATGGAAATGATACCATGTTTTTGCGTAGCACAACAGTATGCTTCGGATCATTATTCTGTTGATATTTCCAAAATATTTCTTCCAGCGGCATAACATATTGTATTGGTCCAGGATCCTTTTTATCCAATAAACTGGACCAACACCGAATCAAGAGAAGCAGTCCCACAATTTTATATTGCCACCGTCACGTTTAATGGTTTCTACAGGGTATTTAGGAAACAATTCCTGTTTTGCTGGTCTCACGTACTGTCGACCATCCAACCTAAACAAATTAATTTTGCTTTCGTCCGAAAAAAGGACATTTTTCCACATTTTTATGTTATCGCCTTCGTTTTTAAAGCGAAAATGATTCTTTGCAAATTCAATTCTTTTTAATTTGTTTTCGATAGTAATGGTACCTTTCGAGCAGTTTGGCCATATAAATTGATTTCCTCTAATCTTCTCCGAATGATTCTGGAACTTATTTCCAATTTTAGATCATTTTGAAATTATTTATAGCTATATTAAATGGATTTTTTATATTCTCTTTCTACTTGGCGGTCAGTCTGAGTCGTTGTTTTCCTTTCAGACCTGCGAATTTCTTGTTGTTCCTCATATTCCAGTTCATTTATTATTAAAGTTTTCAATCTGCCTACTTTTCAAACAATTTCCCGAAGAGAATTATCTTCTCTTTCGGAGTGCGAATTTTAATTCTTTCAGCTGAGGAACAATGGCTATTACACTTCATTTGTTTATTATTAAAATGAATCTAAATGCTTAGAAATAATTACTTAGCCCTACTTATCCTATTGAATGGAGAATTATTAAAGCCATAAAAAAGCGAGCTTTGAATACACTGGTCCTATTATTATGGCCACCGTAGCATTAACTGTCTGAAAGAAACAAGGGAGGTACATTTCTTGTATAAAGTAACTCTCCTGGTTCCTGTTGACACATACAACTACCAACATTGCAAAAATTTAGGATCCTGGTTCAAATGAGGTAGAATAACTCAATAGAATTTTTTTCATTTTTGAAATTTAGCCAGTAGTGGTCCTGTTATCAATGCCACCACTGTATGTATTTACGTTAAATATAGAGAAATAAAATTGACTGGCGTTGGTGGTGGATGAACAAGCGGTTACCATTTTCATATCCTACTTCAAGTTTTTAGATAATTATCTAGGTGTCAAATGGATGTAATGTTTTTTGCTTTTAGTACTGTAATATTATATTTTCTACTTTTTTTTAATTGTGATTTTAAGGAATAGTTTGTATATTTCAGTAAGAGTTTTACTGGGTCGGTGGAAAATGCGTCTGAAATTTACTAGTTACTTGTGGATGTACGTAAATGGCATCCCAGATGATTTTTACTTTACCTACTTTTAGGTTAGAGTCCGGACGCAATTTACGTGATGTGATTTTAACATCGGGACGCAATTTACATAGGAATATACAGGGAGGACGCAGTTTATATTTTCCGGTTTCATTAAATGAATATTTGGGGACAAGGTCACCTAGGGACCTTGAATGTGTCTAGAATTTAACTCGGTATTGATTTTAATACAAAATCCAATTAAACCAATTAGTTACCAACACGAAGACAAAATGGTTAAATAAATTACCTTTGTAAGCTTCTTTAGGACACACGCAAATGTCTAAATAGAGCTGCTCAAATGTGCCAATTAACTCCACCTTGTTAACATACAAATTCGTAACAGGTCTCATCATTCTAGCTGGCCCAGTGAAGAGGTAAATACCTGGAAATTGAGCCTTGGACGTCTTCAAAGGCACAAGAACAATTTCCAGAGTGTTGGGCACCGTTTTGCCTTCGATTTTCATTATCCTTAGTCTGTCCGTTATTTGAGGGGCTATGGTATTAGAAATGTAACCTTAAACATAGTATTTCCGTTAAAAATAAAAGAATTTTTTAATAAACGTTGCTTGAACTACCGATTATCCTTCCGTCCAATTGAACAACATAACTATTTTTCAAATCCAAACGGCCAACATGCTTTAAAGACACCATGCCCATTTCGGATAGTATCACTGGAATATTTTTAACCTTTTCACTATCAGGAATGTTGGTTATAATGCAATTCATTGTCAGATGATTTAATAAACCACATGGAGCTCCGTCGGGAGTGTGAACAGGACAAATAAAACCCCATGCATCAGGCAAAAGTTGCCGAGCTTCCGTTGTACGCATCTCTTGAAAGAACGCTCCTCTAAAACCATATGACTTTTTAATAAATCACAACTCCTGTACAGTAAGCCTTACCTGTGAACTGCCCGAAAATGGGACATATATCTCATTCTATTAATATTCTCGGCTATAATGCACAACCCTTTGTCTTGCATGAGTCCTAATCCAGAATTGCTCTGAATATTACCTGTGGCTAAAAACAATTTAACTGCATTTTCAATGCCTCCAGCCCCTTTTGCTGCCCGTAACATATCCGCCTGTGTAAAACTGAATTTATTGGTTCGAGCCATGTGCATTATACCAAGTCTCAAGTTATTAAGCCATTTTTGCATTTTCTCTTTTATTATTTGCAAATATAAATGTCCTCCTGCCAATGTGTTGGGTAGATTAAATAGAAAATATCTTGAATTTATGTGTTAAGTACCTTGCAAAACTTCTTGCATCATTACTGCGTCTGCTCCTTCAACTTGACATTTATCTTGGGCAAAATTAAAAAGTTTCTTCGTCATAAAAACGAGTAGATTAAATTTATCTTCATTTCCCTTTAGATGTATAAGTATACATTTTTCTAACAGAAGATCGGCTGCTTGAATGTCAGAGCACCATTCGGGACATTCATACAACTTTACTCTGAACATTCTGCCTAAATAAGCTTTGCAGTCTTCATGTGTATGCAGGTTTTCTAAATGAATTGAGCGTAACATATTCTGACAAGAACTGAAAAATAATATTTTACACGTGATCCAAGAATATTGCAATAACTTTACTCGGTATAGTATAAGTCATCTTCACAGCCTTCAATGAGTCTTTGATATATATAAAGGTCTGTATAATCGCACAAACATTTAAGAAGTAGACATAAGGGAGCGTAAAACAACATTTTTTGATAGCTGAACATCAGTTTTGCACTACCGTCAGTGACAAAGTGTAAGACGTTAGACTGAAAATATTAAATTTAAAATAATTTAGGAATAATGATTAAGAAATTACCGTAGCAGTCTGATCTTCTGCAACACATCTAATAGATATTCCCACGTCAGAAAAGAGTGATCCTCTAGTTTTCCATCCGGGCCTTTTAATTGCAATTGGGTAATTCCTTCTAGTCATCAATAACATTCTAATAAGTTTCTCTAAACCACTAACGACAAAATATCCTCCCCATTCCTGTTCATGTTCGCTATGCTTTACCAGTTTTTCTGGATTAAGATTAGCTAAATTACATCGATTTGACTGAAAAACGATAAATACAACAATAATAATAATAATAACAATAACAATCAACAATTGTAAGCTTAATACTTACTTTCAACATAATTGGAATATTTCCCAAATCTTTTGTAAACGGTTGTTGCAGCTGGTCGTCCACATACCATTCTACTTCAATAAGGAACTTCCCACTATAAGTAGAATGCCCTTGTCTACATTCTGTAGGGTAAATTAGGTTATTTTTCACTCCAATTGTACCGTAAGGCACTTGAGGATTTCCCAATGAAAATCCAGTAATTACCACTTTAACTCTTCTTTCATCAACAAGTATTTCCATGGGAGAAAGATTTTCAATAGCCTTTTCTAAGCCATGATCTACCATATAATTAAAACTGGTCACATGAGGGTCACCGAAATTCTTTAAAAGCTGAAACATTATTTGAATTTATAAAATTTTTAATGGTTGACAACATCATAAGGGTATTTACTTCGTTTTGATAGTCTGGTGGCTTGCCGAAATTCGGGTCAGTAATGTTTTTTAGTGAAGGTTTAGACATGTTTATGAAATAGTATTTCGAACCGCTAAAAGCAGACCACACCACGAGAAGAAGTTGGGTTAGAGTATACTATCTGCTTCTTTTTTTTAAAAGGGAAACAATTGAAACCAATTAAACATCAATGAAAATTACTGAAACATATCACGTGATAAAAAATGACGTTAGGTAAAAATGACAGTTTGGCCGTTCTTCAAAATTCAATGGAGGATTACCGATAGTAGTGGTGTCTTTGTCATATTAAATAATTTAGACAAAGACAGATTGTTAACCAGTATGCGAACCGGTAAGTTTTGAAAAGTGGCCTTTTTGTCGCGTAAAATTCAATTTTCATTGAATTGCTTTTTTTTATTCAATTTCCAATGTTTTTTTCGATATTTTTTCGTGATGTTTTCATTCAATATTATTGCAATGGCTGTCGTCAAATGGTGGAAAACTTTATGCATTCATATCAAGAAATGAATATCTTTAGAACTGATCCAATATCTCAAGTGTTTTTAAGAAAATTCAAGGAAAATCCACTATCTGTAGGAAAGTATAAAAGAAATATCAGGTTGTATAACATGAAATCAGTAGAATTGAAGGCAAATTTTAATCGTTTTTATTTTCAATCGAAATATACAACCACACTATCAATACATTTTATTGGAAGTTCATTTATTGGGCTATTGTAGAAGTCTGAAGTCGCCAGCCTAGTCAAATTGAATTTTTTCCTGTCAAGACGTTTAAATTCTGAAAAAAATGATTCGTGGCTGCCAAGTCTGGAAAATGCGGTTGATGACAGAGATTCTCTGTCAGAGAATTTCCAATTCCTATAGCTTTGCCAAAGTGATTTGTGCGATGTCTGGTCGAACGTTGTTGTGCAACAGCAGCGGAGCGATTTGATGGACCAATTTTGGCTGCTTACTCTTTTTAGCGGTAGTTGTATACAGAATAAACCACCAATTGTTTCACCTAACCAAAGCGATGTTACCTATTTCGAACCACCCTTTCAAAAATATACAGTAGAACCCCAATAGATTATCCGGTCTAATATCGAGGGACAGGCTTTCCGGATAATCGAAAAACACGGATAAACGGAAAATGATAGAAAAAAAACAAACAAATTAATACCTGGTAAAACATCAGATTATAATTGCTAATAGGTCTGTTCGCACAGAAATCTGTAACCAGTTAGATCCAATTAGATTGTTTACAAACTATTTTTGATCAATCAGCATGACGCTGACTGGCTAGAGATTTCTGTGCGAACAGACCTATTATAGTATAAATGAATCTCCCTGATTTACAACCCGCAGCAAAAAAAATTAATTTGAACTTCGCTGCAAAGGAGTGTCTCTACTTTCTAGGTTTATACTACATATGGGTACCAACGGTGAAGAAGTTAAGTTGAATTATCATGAAAATGGTTTTTTTCGACCATAAGGTAGTTTAGGGTCGTTCGCATTTACGACAAAAAATCTGCAACTCGATTCAACTAATAAGTTCATTGAAATGGAGATCTATATTTGTGGACAAGTTGAAAATTTGTATTCAGTTAATGATAATTAGAAATGTCACATGTCATAAAAATCGCTGCCTTGAAAAATGGAATTTCAGGATTTATCAACTTTTTGACGGTTGGTATATGTATTATTTTTTATTTTTGATTGACATCGGTCTGTCAAATATTTTTCCTATTTTCGCCGGTTCATATGACATATACATTGTATAAAATGTTGGGAAACGTTGCACTATATGGGCATAGTTTACCGAGTAAAACGGGTAAACGAGACCCGGATAATCGGGGTTCTACTGTATTCCTACTTCTCTTAGGCTCAAAGCCTAACTAAAAAATTAGTGAAAACAATGTAAAAAAAAATTAGGCTCCACTTAAGTAAAATTTAATTCTGAATTTTTGCTTTAGTAAGAATTAAGGGGATCTGTCGTAGGCTCTATATAGAAAGTGCAATTATTTTGAAACACATTTAAATTTTGTTCCTATTCGCTTGATTCAATTACAGCTTTTTAATCCAAATGATTAAAAAGCAGGATTTCAACTGAAAGACAAAAAAAAACCGCAATTGAATCAAGCAAATAGGAACTAACTAATGTGTACCAAATAATTGAGGAGTTGGCTAGCAAAACTGGATATGCCCACGCTTATCCTATAAACTTATTAACTCTCAATAAAAGCATTATCACTGCTTCCTGATTCAGAAGCACATGGGTATGCCATACCTGTCTGTCTTTAATCATTTATATCTTAGGATTAAATGAACCGAGTGAAAAACTTTTGGTTCAATCGACACCTCACACATTGCAGAAAACAATAATGTTTATGGAATGATTACAAAAAAAAGAGTATTCGTCATATAATTAAAAAAATTAGAAATTGTAAAACGGTGATGTTCTCTTTTATACCGGATGTTAAAAAAAGAATGTAAAAAAATATTTAAAATATTTAAAAATATTTAAAGAGGTAATAGTGTAGATCAAAATAAATAAAAATACAGGGTGTCAAAAAAATTTTTTTGTTTTTTTGGCGATATCTCAAGAACCGTTTGAAATAAAGAACTCAGCTTTTGTACACCTATTATCATTAATATTAGCTATGTTTTGAGCGGTAATTAATTTTTCCTTCATATGCCAGTGGTGAAGATTATAGGGTTGCATGAGGTTGTTGTACCCCTCATTTTTTTTGCGACACTGGAAAAACTGGCATTTTGAAAGCACATTTTAAACCTTCAATATTTTCTACACAAAAAAGTATTCCTGGTCAAAAGCTTTAATACAGATAGTTTTTGAGAAAAATGGCATTTTATAATGAAAAATATAAAATATCGGCAACATGATCAAAAAAATGTTCCAGTTTTTATTTTTTAAATTCAATATCTCTTGAGATGTTTAAAACACATTTTGGATGTAAGTTTAGTATATTGATGGGTATAAAACAAAAAAATCCTGGACTTGTACATTGACCAGTGGCGTAGGTAAAAGCACCACCAATTTAAACACCCTGTATCTCGAAAACAATGCATTTGCGGACCTACATTTATTAAGAATTTTTTGTTTATTTTGATCCATACCTCTTTAAATATTTTCTATTCTTTTTTTAATACCCTGTATTATCATATCTTTGCGAAATTAATAGATACAAAATTTGTCTCAAGGGCATCAAAAATCTATTAAGTTATTTGGATTCTCTGAAAAAAATATATTTATTTATTGTTAGTTAGATAAAGTTGAGTGATTTTGAAATAATAACTCTTGCTTACCCATAAAAAATAATTTATTTCTCTGTAATAAAAACATGTTTCAAAGTACAAATTTTAAAACGACAATTGAATGGAACATTTTACACAAATTTTAGCGGTATGTTCTTTACACATGGGAACATCACACCTTAAACATTTGTAACATGTTTTGTGATCTAATGAACTGAGACAATCATCACAACGTTTATATTTTTCCAGTTTATTCTCAGACATTAAATCTTTAAGGCCGCTGCACAATTGATCTGTAACAGGAACAGTAACAGAAACAGGAACAGTAACAGGAACATAAAGTAATTGTCGTTGTACAATTATATTTGTCATTATGGTGTCACTTATTTTTTGAGGTTTTTCGAGTTTTAATCTCTTTAAAATGAATTCTTTTTCTGGTGATATATTAGACGATGACGAAGTTTTGATTTTTTTTGGTTTTATTTTTATACTATATTGTTATGAGCTTACAATAAATAGCAGAAGGTATGGTAATTAAAGGCATGTTTTCATTTGAAGTTTTCACTGTGCTTGTGTCTTTCTAAGGTGGTGGGTTCGTCCGATTTATGCCGAACGGAACCAAGGAGCATTCGTAAACATTTTCCAGCATATGAAAAACTATGATCACGAAATGTTTTTTAAATATACAAGAATGTATCCTAAACAGTCTTCAGTTTCTGATAAATCTTTCGAATCTAAAAAAGCTCCAATCTGAGACCGTAAATTCGTTTACAAGGTGGGCAATCTAAGTATTTTTATTAAAAATGGCTTAATAAGCAAAAAAGATAAATCTAAAATGAAATTATTGCGAACCATTGTTATATTAGTGACTATCAAATTATAAATGATAAAAGAATTAATATTAGCTTAATCCAGCATTCCGTGGAAATAACGCATTCACCACCATCTAAGAGTTTTACAAGCAGTCGTGAAATCGCGACATTTTTTGTTAAAAACTGTTTATTCCACCTTTCGTATTGTTATAAAATATTACAATTTCTGGTTTTCCAGTTTATGGATCTATTCTAGCCGTATTATGATAAATAGACAATAATAAAACAATTTTTTTACTCTTAGGGTTAAATGAAACAAGAATTTTCTTATCGTTATATGTAAAACGAATTGTTTCTTATTTAGATTTAATTGTTTTAAATGAATATGGAATTTTCCATTTATTTTTAAGAATTATCCCTACTATTGTTAAATTGTAATCATTTAATAGTTATTTATGTAATAAGTGTGTAAAGGGATGTTTTATGGCATGAGCTCGGAGCTGTTTTGCGCCGAACCGAAGGTGAGGTGCAAAAAAAATCCGAGCGAATGTCATAAAACACCTTTACTCGCGTATTACATACAATATTTTTTCTACAGGGAAAAATTTAAGAAAAAACTTTTCTACTGGAAATTATAAAATGTCATTCTACAAAATAAAAGACTGTCAAAAGTTGTCCCTTAGGTTTGTTTATCCGTATTATCCGTATATCAAAGGATTCTTTATACACATGTATGCCACGCATGTACAGCCACTTTGATAATATAATTTCAATTTTAAGACAATCAATTCCGAATTCGTTTCTAAACTCAATCGCATTTTCCTTATGGTTGCACATAGTTGTAAGAAATTTTATAACCTGTTTCGCTTTACCGGTCTTCGGTATTTGACAAGCCATCAATCAATTCTGACAACTGACGCAAAATTCAAACTAAATGTTTTTTATAAATTTCAAAAGAGAAAATGCAAACACATATGGTAAAATAACAGTTCTTAGACTATTATAAATTTTTGTATTACGAATAGTAATAATTAAAATATTGTTTATACTTTGTCGACACTGACAAACG
>JABRWK010000142.1:19615-30347 GCA_013372445.1 Hypothenemus hampei | reverse complement strand
TATTTTTTTTCCACAATGTAATAGAAGATCCATATTTTAGAATGCTGCTAAGCTTTGCTTCAGACTTTCTACAGGGTGTCTACAAAAATAGAGCAAACTTGAACATCACAAAATGATTAAAACTCAAAAATTTCAAATGGAACCCTACTATTATTTTGATGTATTATGAATCTAGGTTAAAAAAGAGCCTATGTCCACATTTAATTACCTATAGTAAAGTTGCATGGTTTTTCTCTTATTTGGTTTTACAAATTTATGTAAAGGTAGTATGTCCCTAATTCTAATTTATAAATCAAATATAACGTTGGCTGTCAGTTTTATTGTCAAAATGTAAATATGGAAAAAGAAGATACCAATAAAATGCCATTGTTATCTGACAAATGTCAGAAAAATTCAAACAAACTAATTATTAAGATTACTATTTATTATTTATTATTTGTTCAAGAATTTGTGAAGTATTTGCTCACAGGTATCCTGATAAACCAAGACTTTCTCAATATGTCTTTTTTAATAACACATCGAAGACAAAGACACATTATGTCTTTGCTTTCGTTTCTTTTTTTCCTAAGGTGCTCTTTGCGCTTAGGGGAGAGTCTGGAACAGGCCATGAAAAACAGATCACTTTCTTTTAATTTCCTTATTTGAAAAGACTAAGTGGTATCCTCTAATGAAAATATAGTATTCGAAATAGTAAGTTTATGAAGCTGTTTGAATATAAACGTTTTCATTTTTAAATGATTCATAATTATTTATATAAACCTGGCCACTGTTCCAGACTGTCCCCTACATGAATCCCTATACATTGCACGCTCTGGTCTTATATCTCTATGCGTGCATCAAAGTTTATTTTGCCCCGACAATATGTCATATATTAAATATATTATACATATCGTGGCCTTAGATTAGAAGTACTCTAAGTCATAATAAATAAAATAAAAAATGGTAAAATAAATAAAAATAAGTTAGACATAGTCTACTTCTAATTTAAGGCAACAATATAGTATTTAATACATTATATGTATACATATCGCACATGTATTCCAAAACTGTCATTATACGAAATTTGTCATAAATGTACTTTTTGTATTAAAATGTTCAAAAATTGTGCCGGCAACAACGACAATATATTAAATTACGATTAACTTAGATAAGAATCCGCTGGTAAAGTAGTCAAGTTATATTGTTGGTGTTTCCGGCACAATTTAGAGACATTTTAATGTAAAAATTACATTTATAAAAAATTTCGTATAGTGACGGTTTTGGAATACATGTGCGATATGTAATATATTATGTAAAATATTTCATTTCGCAATCAAATATTGTGGAATTTTAACTAGTTTTTTATGTTAAAAATTATTGTAGGCTCATGTGGGCTTACAAGAGAACCATAGACACGACCTGGGAATACAGCTCAAGGTTGTTCTTTAGTTGTATGAAATCATATTGTCAAAACTACTGTACATTATGATGTTATGATGGCTTAATGTTCTGTCACAATAGTTTTAATTTCAATGTCAATGGTAACGTTAATACTGTTTTGTCATTGTCAAAACGTAAAACAGGCGTCAAATAAATCTGCACCATTAGCATAATATTAACATTACCATTGACATTAACATTAACACTATTATGACAGAGCAGTTAAGGTTGAGAAGATGGTAGTCGAAAATTGCAAAATAGCTTATATAAAATGCATTGGAAATAGTACTCGAGTTACCGTTTCTAAATTTCGGGGCTCGCAGCATTGTAAATCTAACAAGTGCGCAGGCCACAAATATCGGGGCATTCTACATGCCACGTTTGGTTTTTTATTAATTCTCAAACAAATCTGAAGATTTTATTGTAACCCCCACTAAGCTTTAAAGGCTCAAAAATATTCAAGATGCTTTTGGGCTCCGAAGTTCTTTTTAAATAATTCAGACCAAAATAATGTTTTTTAAATTTTCCTTTTATTAAAAGTTAATTTGTTTGGTAATTTTTTGAAAATGATATCTGGCAAATGGTGACCTCCTACAGCCATACATAAGTCGGCGTTTTCCATCAGGTGTTGAAGAATTTCTGAAATTCTAAAGATTAAGCTTCGAATGTTGGCCTTTAGTGCGACGAATTCAGGTTTGTTGTTATAATATGCTTGCAAGAAAAAGTCAGGCTGAGTCAAATCAGGTAATCGAGCTGACTAATAGAAATCACCATTTTTTAAAATCAACAGATTAGGGAACATATTCTTCAATAAATTATTTGACGTATAATATGGCATGTTGCACCATCGTGGTGAAACCAAAAATTCTTCATGCTATTGCCATCCAGTTCAGGAGCCTAAAAAGTAGCGTATAATTGCCCTATATCTTTCCCCATTGACCGTTGCTGTCGCCCCATCTTTGCCTTTAAAAATGTACGGGCCAATAACTAGTACTTTATGGTAAAAATTTTACTGCATTGATGTTTCCAACACTTACTATGTCACATGTAGATCTGAAAGCTGAATATTATTTTATTCAAATTTACAATAAAAAACAGCACCTTACATATAGAGGATTTGTAGACTGATAGAGTTGTCGAATGTATTGGATGCGAATGCTTATGAAACATAAATAAAGAGTTCCACAGTAGTTTAAAAAATAAGAATTATCACAATTTGAAATCTTCCATTTCTGTAAATGATCCGGTTTTACAATCTCTTTGTAGTCTAAACTTAACGAATTTATCAAAATGGCAAGATTAAATATAAATTTGAAAATTTAAAAGTTTTCATGTGATATCCAACTCAACATCAGCCCCGGCCAACCCACAAAGTCTTCGATAACAGTGTTTATAAAACGATATTGTCCGATAACCTTTTGATCGGTATTTGGACCCCAATAATGAACAGTTTCTGCTACATTTAGGCTTCATTAGCAACCAGCGTTTATTCGAGTACTCGGCACATAAAAATCAGTGAAAGCATTTTTCCGTAGTAGGAAAATCTAATTAGATGAAAGTAAGAAGACAATTTGGCACATCAGAAGTACGCGCAAGCTCTAAATTGGCTGGTAGAATTGGAATTTTTGATTTTTGCAAGAGTAAAGAAAAGTATCACATAAGCATTGAAATTTTATTAATAATTTTTTCTAGGTTGTGTTGACAATAGAGAGAACATGTCGGTACCCCAAGGCGCATTCGCGGCTAAGAAAGCACGAAATAATATGGAAAAATGGGAGAATCAACAAAGCAAAGAAAACGCCTTCCATTATAATAGCAAATATATGAATAGCATTTGGGGCATGTACAATCGCTTCTCTGTGCATAATTTAAAACAACGTATGGATGATAATCAGTAAGTTGTTTTTCTTCTTTCAGCTAAATGTTTTTCACTAAATTTGAATATAATATTTTGAAGGCATGCCGTCAAAGGCTTCGCTGCTTCGTCCAACCTAAGCGTATCGGCTGAAAGATTGACTTATCTGCCTATGTAATGGTTACGAAGATAAATATGTAATAAAGTGCGTACGTAATTCGAGGGTGTTTATTTTTGCATTAAAAATTAAGTTAATGCGGTAACAGTCTTTGTTAATAAAGTCAACACAAATAGTGGTAAATAGTAATTATCATGGAATGGTTATCAAAAATACAAGGTACCTAACAAAAAAAACATTTTTTAGTATAAAAATTGCACGTCACACAGGTCAATTTGACTTACAAATAAGACTTTGGTATAATTATTAATAATATTAATATAGAAACAGATTAAACGAAATCTGCCATTTGTGTACAATCAAACATGTGTAACTGTTTGTTGTTACTATCAATTTTATCCGTTAAAAAGTATAACGAATTGTTATTGAAAAAAGCAATATTTATAGTCGCGTGAGTAAGTTTAAAAAAATTGAATAAAATCTCAAATAATTTCTGTCGAAACGATTAAAACTACTTTAGTCACAATTGGGAGATACAACAATAGATCTATCACAAAACCAGCCTTTTTACTCCGCATTCGACGCAAAACTTCGCAGAGGTCACTGGAAACTTAGTGCCGCATTCATGGCAGAATTTCGAAACTTTCGAGATGGTGCCGATGGTATTGGTGCTTAGTATTGGTGAATGGACACCACGTTCTGAACCGCTAGAACTGGTGCTTTCTACATGTTTCGACTCTAGAGGAGTTAACAGTTTTGGAGCTTTGTTACGATGCTTTGAAGTTTTACGAAGACTAAAAAGGTCTGTAATATATTATTTGTTGATAGTTCAAAGCAAATCTTACCTTCCATATGCCGAATCATTTGATAATTTAATATTTGTATGATCGTCTTCTTCACTATTCGCAGTTAATAGACCATAAGTTAAATCGATATTTTTCGCTCTATGTTTCTTATTAGAGTTCCCATTCAACTCCTTTTCTTTTAAATACATCTCCTCGTATTTCTTATATTCTTCGTACATTTCATCATCTACTGCAAACAGATCTTCGGCTTTCAATATATCCTCTAACGGAGAAATCTATAATAAGAAATTGCCAACATTCAAATTCAAAAAGTATTAGCGCCTTACCGTTGTACTTTTATTAGTCTTCTCAACACTATTAGTCATACTAGTGGACATGGTTTTTCCGTTACCATTACCATTCAGAAAATCATTAACTTCCTGTTTGTTTTTAAAAGATGGCTTTGGAGAAGGATTAGACAAAGTCATGGATCGCTTCAGTATGGGCAGCCCTTTTTTGGTTTCTTTTTTTTGTGGTTTCACACTAGAAACGGTCGTTTGAGCTTTATTAACGTTATTTTTTACAATGTTCGCGCTTTTTCTCGTTGGATTGTTTAAATCAAGATTAATGTCCCGTTTACGATTGACTAGAGAGAGTGATCTCTTAATTAATGTTTTCTTAGTGGCCTTCGGTTCGATGTTCTTGGGTGGTGTTGAGTCGTTTTGTAAGGTTATATCAGTGTCCGCGGTACTGGACGGGGAAGAAGCGTCATTGTTCAAGTGTTCTGGTATAGATAAATTGTCGTTTTCGTTTATTAGCATCGGATCAATGGATGACACGGTCATATCGTCGCTAAATTTTCTCTCTGTATTATCTAAAAGATTTTCTAAAGTTAAGGGATCCTGTTTATGCAGAAAGAATCCGTTCGAATGATCTGGTCCAAAAAAATCATCCCCAAAATGTTCGTTAATAATATTCTCTATTAAATCGAAATCATCTGTGTCCTTATTATGGTTTACGACTGAGTCTAAAGAATCTTTAAAATTTACGGGTGGTTCGATAACAGAACCTCTTTGAACTATGTGTTTTGCCACTGGTTCTGCTGACTTCGATAATTTTTTGACAGGCAATGGAGAAGTAGGTGTTTGCATAGGCGTTGGTACTGCGCTGTGTGGGCGTGGTGATGGAGAAAAAGGTGTAAAAGACTTCAAATCGTCGCATTCGAGTAGCTCCATGAATTGTCGTTCAGCTACCTCGAACGGGTCATAATTTGATGATAGACTGAAAAAAGAAAACGCGTTGTGTTTTACTGTGTTTTAGTTAATGAGTCTGTGAAATTTTTTTTAGGATCATTTAAGAAATACCTACGTTCATATTTGAAGAAACCTCTTCATTTACTGCGTTTTATAGGACCCAAAACAAAAACAACTTGCAATGGACCCTTGTAATAGTCCTACATTTAATAACTAACATTTGATACAACCCATTTTGAATAAACTCAACTCGTAAAAACTGCTGTAATTACCTTTCTATAGCTTTCTTACAAAGAATTTGTGGTAAACAAACACTATTTTCATATCCATTACGATGACTTTGGTTTTTGCAGTTGCTCCCACTATAACAGGTAGCTTAATGTGGTTCTTCTGTTGACATTTTTCTAATTTCTTTTCCACTTTTTCAACATACTTCTTATCAATATCCAGTAATCTTTCGCATTCCGACACACTCAGCGCCAAAAGCAAGTTACTGTGATCGATTTTTAATTGTTTTCCCTGCAGAATTTTCTCTATCAAGTTAACGGTGCGTGGAGTTATATTAGAAATCACTGAACTTGCAGCTGAATTAGGAACCGAATGACGTTTTTCAGATGGTTTAGCAGTTAAATCTAATTGTTTCGAGGTGCTGTGATCGCTATCGCTCAAGTAAACACGTCTTTTTTTCTTTGGAACGCAGTAATCTACGTCAGAGACACAATTTAAATTTGTTATATTTGGTTTCTCTTTTTTAGTTTCCTCCATGAACTTTTCAGCTGCGATGCGTAAAATTTCCAGTCTTTCTTTGCTTTCTACATTAGGCCAATTCACTTTGTTTTCATTTTCGATTCGCAATGGAAACTGAAGTTCTTCTTTATTTGAAATGATTTTGTTCTCCTCTCTGAAATGCTTAAAATGCAAAGCTGGAGCCGAAGTGATACTTCTAATATCCTGACAGGTTTTCCTAAAGTCGTGACTTTCTGACTCGTATACGAATTTCTTTCTAAAGAATAAGTGACCCGTGTGGTTCTCTTTATTTGAAATATTCATGTCAGACAAACTTCTTTTCAATGTAAAATTTGAACTTGGCTTTTCTTCCAAACAACAGAAGTCTGTGAAATTACTGAAGGAAATCCAGGATTTCTCATCTGTTAAAGAATGTAAGCTGTCATTGTCCTTAATCAAATTTGTGCCTGATTGAAATAAACAGACTACCGTAGCTGACTTTTCTGGACTGCCTCTTGGCGAACATTCTAAAATGTCGTTTTCAGCATCATTTTCAGAATTTTCCAGACAAAAATTCTTTTCGAACCATTCTTTGACATCTTCAGGCTCATTTCTGCTTTGTTCCAAGATTCCAGCATTAGATTCTTCTAAGGAACAGTCTGATTTTTCTAAATTTGTCAGATGCGCATCTAAAAACTGTAAAGGCTCTAGTTCAAATTTAATCATTTCAGTTTCGGACCGGTTGTTTGCAATTTGACCAGGTTCTTTTTGAGTATAGCTATTCTTTGGTTGTTTAACTTGTTTCATTGGTAATTTGGATGTGCAATTCTTGTTAATTAACTCATTTGTCGACATTGCTTTTTTCGTTGGCAATTTCTTATTTTTTGATGATGATTTTTTGATATCCAAGTTATTACGATTAACTTTATTTGTTGTTCCTTGCATTGTATCTTTCCAAGTAACCATGCGCTTATCATTGTTAATGTTATTTAGTGAAGATACAGTTAAGCCATGAATTTGACTGTTCACTTGGGTAGAATTTAGCTTTTTGTGCGGAATTTGATATCTTTTGTTATTTGGTAAACTATAGGGAAGAAAGGAAAAGGTATTTAAGCACAATTTTATTGCAGTTAGGGTCAGTTAATACTGTAAGTAGAAGGGAAATAAAAAAGGGGAAAAATAAAAGAGTGCCCTTTTCCATTCCTTCTTACAGAGATGCAATGGGAAATTATCTTACCTTTTAACCGATTCAGTTTTAGGCGAGGGAGTATCAATACTTGGAGCAACAAATGATAAAAACATAGTCTTATCGTTATCTGGAGAGTAACGTTTCTTGTTGCCAGTAGTTTTGTTAATGTCATTTTTCGCCCTCTTATGTTCCGATACACTTTTTTCTATAGAAAAAAAATACATTACAGCAACACTATGAAGTTTTGGTATGATACAGACCAACATTGACTAGACTTGTAGGTTTTCTGATACTGGGACCTCGAGATAAGGGATTGGTTAAATTATTCGTGGAAACTATGGAGCGTGGAACCGGCTCTGGACTATTTGGACTAGAATATTTTTCTCTTACAATGGCCCTTTTCGATTTATTCAAAGGCGGCACCCTAAAAATGTTAATTTTGTTTTATTGGCAAATTGAATGTTCTTTACCATTTCCAGATAGTTATAAATGTCAATAGTTCAAATTTTGATAGAAATGTAATTTTCGTTGCACGGCCTATTATAGGAAAGCATTAAAAGCATACGACATGAAAATGAGATTAAAAAAAGGCTGTCTGTAAATACGACAGATTAAATATACAGGGTGATTGAAAAATGTTTTAAGCTGAAATTTTTATTTTTATACATAGGCTCGGTGTCATTTTAAAATGTTCAGTTTTTGTGGAAACCATTACAATCTTATATCGTTAAATAAAACTTAATTGAAGAGTGGATATTCAAAATCATTTAACATCGTTGGCTTGTTACTACATAGTTGTGTGTTTATATGCTTTATAAAGTAACATACTCGTACAATCAGGTATATGTATAGTAATAAACTGATGAAGTGCTAAAATAATGATTTTTTTATTTTTGGATACTGCTCTAAACAGCGAAGCTAGCAGGCAGTCTAAGTGCAAAAATCATTTATTTGATAGTTAATATAGTAGTAAACAGATGGTGTTCTGCGTAAACGCAGTTTAAAATTACCTTTGAAAACTCTTGATTTTGAACGTTTTAATAATGATACTAGGATTGTTTTGAATTTCCACTATTTAATTATAGAATTTGAAACACACAATTCAAATATGATATATTTTGAGAAAAAATAACAAAATTTTGTATTGGCTTACATATATTTATGTCAATTTTTTGTAGGATTTTCAGAAGTTGGGTATATAATATACATATAAAAAGGGTTGTCGTGTGTCACGATTTATAAACTTTAACATGGAATAGAACTTTTAAAAATAAGAAAAAGGTCCTATAAACATGAGGTTGAAAAAGTTAAGCTTCCAACCTTCAGGGTGAAAAAAAATATCTAAAAAATAATAATTATTTATATAATAAATGTATAAAATATTTTATTAGATCAATTCAAGAGAGGAAAAATCCTACTTAATGTAATATAACATTTTTACTTATACATACAGTGTGTCCCCCGATTGATGTTACAAGAGGTGTAACTGATCAAAAATTTTTGAATTTAATTTTGAGATTCTGGGATCAGGTCCCGCTTGGTTTGAAGTGAACTTTAAGTATATTTTGTATATACACTGTATATTACATACAAAGTTTTTTTCTAAAATTGAAATTTTAAGTAAATAATTATTTGTATTTAATTTTAAAACAAAAATTGTTTACTTATTATACATATCGCTCACCGCCTGCAATAGTGGTACATTTCCGAAATTGCAAGTTTTGTACTAATTAGTCTATTTGACGCATCGTATTTTGTTCTATAACATAGGGTCTGGCAGTGAATTCGAACGAATTTCAATTAAACATAACTTTTTTGTTTTTCAAGATATCTTTATTTTTTGCGACAAAACAAAGCTGAAAATGGGCATTTTTAATACACTAATTGTAAGAAAAAAAACGGAAAAAATGAAAACAAAAACAGCTAAATACCGTTAAAATGTATTTTTAACGGAAATAAAAAAAAAACCGGATATCGCTGAAGAAATGCATGTTTTTTGAAAGTTGTTATTAAGCAAGAAATTGCAGGAGTCTCACAAGCAATGTTATTGAGAATGATGCTGAATTTCCAAGAGAGACAGCAGATATGTGACAGAGCAGAAGAACGACACTTACCTAATATTCTTTTTTGTTATTTAGCTGTTTTTTTTTTGTTTTCATTTTTCCCTTTTTCTTTTTCTTACAATTAGTGTATTAAAAATGCAATTTTCAGCTTTGTTTTTTCGCAAAAAACAAGGATATCTCGAAAAACAAAAAAGTTATGCTTAAATAAAATTCGTCACTGCCGGACTCTTTATAAGCAAACGAACGAAAAAATTTGATCAATTAGTTTCCTCAAAGTGGCGCAAAAAAATTTATTAAATTATAATAAATATTTTATTTATAGGATTCTAGGGATAAGACAATAGTACCCATATGATTTTAAGTAATAACTTAAATATTTTAAATTATTTATTTTAAAATATATGAAGAGTCCAGGGGAAAAAGATGAATGTCACAAAAATGTAAAATAGGGAAAATCACTTTTATAAGTATTTGACAATTCAGGATTTTGTTCAGTTCAATGAAACAAAAACCATTTGTCTCGTTTACTATTATCATTTTTCTTAATTTTTAATAGCGTGGTCGATAGTATTTTCACTATAAATGTATATGGGTGATTCTCTACTAACTGACACATGCATGTCCTACAGTATTTTACTATGAAATTGTTTTCGATAACTTTTAATTTTAATGTGACAATAAAGCTTATGGTTGGTTCTATTTCGCCCCAAAGGAATGAAGTGCAATTTTTTTTTAACTCGAATTATCTGGTAATAAACATACTGAAAACAGTCCCTTGTCAGTGTCTCAAATCTAAAACGTCAAACTTTTATTTAGAAATTAATTATATTATTCTAAAGAAATCTTTAGAAGCATTGGTATTATTAAAATAAAATACTTGAAGAATATTAAAATGAAAAAAAACTCAATAAATTTTAATTTTTTCAATCTGAAAATTTTATACAAACTTTGTCTCACAATTTTTAGAACAGTACCCTGGTGTAAGTTTGAAACGTTATAAAATCTATGTTTTATAAGTTGGATTATTCTCGATTGGCGGAAAAAGCTTCTATGACTTTTAAATCAAAGCAGTATGCAGCAAAACCATGGAAACTTCTGTTTTATTAGCGATTTTTTAGTATTTAACGAATGAGTTATCAAATGTACGGGTAGATTAACAGTCCCCTGGGTAAGTTTTTTCATATAAAATAGTTGGATTTCAATTATATCAATCAATGTACAATGTTTATATACAAGGCTAGTTATTGTTTTTAATAATCAACATTTTAAAATTTTTATCAGAATTTAAATATTCTCGAGAAAGTTTAAAATAAACAGTCCCCTG
>JABRWK010000142.1:0-15610 GCA_013372445.1 Hypothenemus hampei | reverse complement strand
CCTGAGAGATTTGAAACAAGAGTACCTTTCTCACGTGGAAAATACCAGAGAATAATATTCTTGGAGAAAATTGATGATTAAATACGAAGGAAAAAAGTTAGGGTAAAAAATGTATAGGGTCCCTACCTCCAGCCCGACTCTGTATATGATATCGACTGGTCTCTAGTCACTAAAAATAGTACTTATCAATAGTAAATCGTGTGCCAAATTTGAACCATAAATGTAAAATAGTTAAAGAGCAATTAACAAAAAACCACTTTTTTGCCGCCATCTTTAAAGAGCGGTAGCTCCCTTAGGAAGGACTTCCGGACTCTAGTTTATATGAACTTTTTTAAATATTTTTTCATGTAGAATTACCCCTTTCAGTATGATCCCTGAATTTCTGGACACCCTGTATGTATTAAAAACGCAAAACTCAAACCACCTATCGATAACAAATACCGTAGTAGTTAAGGGTTAAAAAGGGTCATTTAAAGAACTAAATAAACCAAGAATTTAGATGACAGAGAGGTGAGAAAGATCCGGTTGCTGATTATTATTAGTATTTGTACCTGTATTAGTTATTGTATGGGACGGAAATACAATATAAGAGTATTGAGCAATTTTAACAAGTTAACCTCTTAATACACGGTTATTTTTCGAAGATAGTGGTAAAAAATAACATTTCTTTTAATTGTTGAAACTTAAATCCAAGTCACATTCGGGCTCAGACGTTAAGGGGTTAATAGAACTGCTATTTTTTGTTTACAACTGTATTGCTACTTAAAATGAATAATACCTAGTGCATGAATGCTTTTTAATCGGGTATTTTTCTACCTTTGTACTTAATAACCTGGAAAGTTAAATTAATATTTTTTTAAATATTGTAACTTTGTCGTTCATATTATATAATATCCATATAATAGAATATGAAAAATATGCTATATCGCAGACCAATATGCACTATTGATCATCAAAAGTCGATGTCGACACCATAATATTTTCCGGTTTTTTGAATTCATTTATTTGTGTATGGATTGTGATCATTTACTTGAATTTTTTGCTTAATTTTTCTCTTTACACAACACATCGCCTTATTTTACTCCACTTACGATTAACGGCCAAACAAGGTACGTTGGCTTAACAAAAAGAAAAATTAAGCAAAGGAAAATTACCATAAAAGGATCCCAGCAACGAATGGACAAATAATTAAAAATCAATATTTTATGGTCGCTGCAAGATTTTGTATCGAGCACTTACTGTACTTTGTCTACCCTCATAATTGGCAACGAATTCGTTATTAATTTAAAGCCTTTACTTTAAATCGTTTACAAAAAAGCAAAACGCCTTGTATACACGATATCCTGTAACTCGATTAGATAACATTATAGCAGGTTTTCTAGGGGTCATTTTGAAAAACAAGTCCATATAAACTACAGGAAATTCTTTTGTTTTGGGGGTATTAAAGGAAATAAATCGTAATACATGTGTATAAAATAAAGAAAAATTACCGGGAAATCTGGAGGTTATTCTTTTGGAAACTCGACATGATTTATGATTCCAACATATGGAGCACAACTACAATTTGTCAGGCAGATAATAGTGTTGTCAATTAAAATTTTCCTGAAAGTTAGATAATATTGACCGGTTAGACTTCCAGATTTGTCACTTTAAATTTCATTTTGTGAGGGCATTAATTGGTAGTTAACAAATATCATCTAGATTTTATGGTAAATCTTCATTGATTTATTTATTGGTTATATTTATTGGGATTTTTTTCTTTCAATTTCACTGAAACAAAAAAGAGAACTACCTATAGTTTATATGGGTTTTTGCTTATTAAAATGACTGCCAAAATACTTGGTATAAGTTTGGCGGTCTAGTCACGGAACACTTTGTGGAACACGTTTTTAAGATAGATGATACCAAATGTCGTGATCTGCATTATAACTGATTATAATGATAGTATCATAGAACATATTGACGTGCCCAACAAAAAGTATAGTAACTCCAAAACGACAGTTTTGCGAAACACTTCAATGAACATTTGAATGATTTACGACTTACTATATAATATTGTACGTGCAAATTGGGTGTTTTTAGTCAACAAATGGCTACGATACTTTTCTAGGGTAATTTCTACGGTTGTCACTAATTCTTGGATGATTAAAATAGAAAATACGAACTTTTTGAGTTACGATAGGTTTCGTTGGACACGTCGATATGTAAGGTTCATTTTGAGTTATCGAAATTTTTTACGGAACATACGAGACTTATGACAAAAACATACGGAGCAATAAATTTCTCGTTACCGCTTTATGTACATATTCATATATTATTTTATACTCATGTATTATATTTCGTATTATCCGATGTGATGACAAATAAGGGCCATATTATATTATCCTTATTTAGGCATATTTTATCGATGAAAAGCTATACTTTACTTTGTTTGCATTGCTCGCAATAAAAAATACACGAAATGTGATTGTTTACAATGTTTTAGCAAAAATTTATCTTTTCCTGCCATATGTTTGCAAAGAGAACAATGCGTTTATGTATATCGAAACGGGACTGGGGATCTAAACAAAACCGGGCATTTTCCAATAAACTACCGAGTGTCCTAATTGGGGGCCCCATTTCCGTATGCGTTTCGTCTTCATATACTACATATTTTAAAATAACTCTGAGTTATTTTTACACCAATTAGTGTCTAAACGTAACGCGAAAGAAACGTATTATTATTATGATTATTTTGTTTCAAATTGAAGTAGGTAGGTGGTACCTCATATGACATCAATTCGACCTATTCCTGTTCGTAAATCGACTTCAGACCCGATCGCAGTCTACTGGACAATCACCCATTCACGAAAAATTTCCAATAAACTCATAAAAATTTGACAAAATATGTAATAATTTGACAACTTACCTGCGTCCATCGGAGGTTGTGCAGCCATCACTTGTTTTGTTTTGTTGTGTTTCCAAGGAAACAGCGATTTCAACATTTTCGAACACGTGTTTGCAACGTTGCCAAACTGATTTTTGCGAAACTAATCGTACGATGTTAAGCGTAAGACGCGCGAAACACTTATGAAAGAAGTTCCTTCTCTTTTACGGCAACGGTGTCCGGCAAAGTGATTTTGTAATCCGCGCTCTATTTTCCGAAGAACGAAGTAAAAAATACGAGTTTATTTTTGGCCGCCGCAGGATGCACTGAGGTGTTGTCGTCTTCTTGTGGCAGGAAGTTTCTTTTTGTTGGCAGGTTACTGAGATAATGGCGTATCTTTTTCGAGACTCAAATAGAGCACCTGCACACTTAACTTCTCGTTTATTTATTGGTCGATTTCCTTCGCAGACGCCTAATGGGTTTTAGCTTATTTATGGGCAACCGGTGTTTAGTATATTAAATCTCAAAAATTAAAATCACATGTTTGGTTTAGTTTAATTTTTTTTTCAAATACTAAACTGAATGTTTATTTAAAAAAAATATATATATTTAAATTCAAAATTTACGCGAACTATACTGTCAGTTAAAAAATAGGTTAAGTTTTCGTGTCTTCTTGATTAAATATTACTGGCAATTACCAGTTCTAAATGCATAGAAATATATAAATAAATATATATTTCTATGTCTAAATGTAAAATAGAACAAGCCTCTAAAGTTCACATACAAGGCCTGCAAAACTAAATATGTATTCAATAATACGATTTTTAAATCGGTCAATTGATCTATGGCAACATTGTCCGAATTCTATTTTGTATTTTGGGTTGTCTAACAAAGGAAGATATTTTAACCATTGACGTATAAAATTTATGCTCAATAAACATATTTTATATGTTTATTTTTAACGTTGTTAAACATGTATAACGTGTTAAAAACAATTACGTGGGATTATAAGCGTGTAAACGTTCCTTACGTGCCTCACCCAGCTGACACTAACGAACTACTTTGGCTACGAACCAACCTTAAAAAACGAAAACTGAAACTGTTTTGCCTGCATTTTTCTTATGTTCGATGTGTGTTGTAAATGTAAAATATGATTTTTTCATTTCATGTTGCAAAAATGCTTTACATTCATTTACTTTCACTATTTTGTCATACGAAATAGCGTTCGGAATCGCCGCAATATGTCCTTAGGTATATAAAAGGACAGACAACCATCTCTCTCACTCCTTTCATAATCAGAAACAATTTTCTATTGATATTCAACGTGACACGCTGTATAGTGTTACAATTGGTGAGGAGTAATCCAACTGATCTAGAATTTGACAGGAGTAGATTCGTTTCATTAAAAAAAAATCCGAATTCATTGGTGTCCCTATCGGCACTTGGCGCGTCGTTTTTAAAGTAATTCTTCATAAATTAAATCCTAATAGTGTTTAATATGAGCAGCATCTTCAAATTACCCTCAGGAATTGTTAAAAATTGTTTAAATCATGTTCTAACAAAGGTACGTTACCTACTGATTTCAGGTGAACTATAAGATTCCGTTATGTAACTTTTTCATTATTTTTATTTATTCAACATTATTTTCCCATAAAACTAATCGGCTTATTTTAAGTCAACGAAGTCCCATTTTTAGCTACGTAAAATCAAGATAAAAACTTCTGCTGAATAACTGAAATCGTTTAAAAAATTAACCTAACTTTCAGGCAAACAACAATGTGTCTCTAGCATCAAATAGAGCCCTTCACATAAACGTAGATAGACAAAATGCCAAGCAATGTGAAGGTGGATCCTCTTCATATCCTTGTGTTGATCATACTTATGATGCTGTGGTGGTTGGAGCCGGAGGGGCAGGCCTTCGGGCCGCATATGGATTGGTTCATGAAGGATTTAAGACTGCTGTAATTACGAAATTGTTCCCAACGAGATCACATACAGTGGCAGCACAAGGTGGCATTAATGCTGCTCTAGGTTAGTATTATATTTATCTTTTAAACCTAGATTATCTATCCTGTTGTGGGAATTTCCTGAAGATTGTGTTCAATGATCCGAAATGTTTTTGAAACAAAAACTAATTATTTTTATCATACATATTCATATGTCAAAATGAATCACTGATTAAACCGTCTAGAATTCCAAAAATTGTACAATACATTTGATAATGTTAACCTTTTAACCTGCAAAAATTTCCCTTAAAATTAGGTAATATGGAAGAGGACCAGTGGCAATGGCATATGTACGATACTGTAAAAGGCTCTGACTGGCTAGGTGATCAGGACGCCATCCATTACATGACCAGAGAAGCTCCTAAGGCCGTTATTGAGTTGGAAAATACTGGAGTGCCTTTTTCCAGAACACAGGAGGGAAAGATTTATCAAAGAGCATTTGGTGGACAGTCACTTAAATTTGGAAAAGGAGGACAAGCGCATAGGTAAAGCTCTCAGTTCTACAGATAGGGTTTATTTTAATATTAATTCGGTTTAATACAGATGTTGCTGTGTGGCCGATCGAACCGGACATAGCCTTTTACACACACTTTATGGCCAAAGCTTAAAATATGACTGTCATTTTTTTGTTGAATATTTCGCTTTGGATCTGTTAATGGAGGATGGTGAATGTAGAGGTGTGATAGCATTATGTCTGGAAGACGGTACTATCCATAGATTTAAGTCAAAGAACACTGTAAGCAGAAAAATTGATTCGTTGAACATTTATTCTAAAATAGCAATAGGTTTTGGCAACTGGCGGTTACGGTCGAGCATATTTTTCATGTACCTCAGCCCATACTTGTACAGGAGATGGTACTGCTATGGTGGCCAGGGCTGGATTGCCTAGTCAGGACTTAGAATTCGTCCAATTTCATCCGACCGGTATTTACGGAGCAGGATGTTTGATTACTGAAGGCTGCAGAGGCAAGACATAAAATATAAAAACATTGTATTAATAGTAATTTTTTCTTAATTTTTAGGTGAAGGTGGTTATTTAATTAACTCCCAAGGAGAACGTTTTATGGAAAGATACGCCCCAGTAGCTAAAGATTTAGCCTCTAGGGACGTAGTATCCAGAAGTATGACTATGGAAATCAGGGAAGGTCGTGGAGTGGGTCCCGAAAAAGATCACGTCTATCTCCAGTTGCATCATTTACCTGCGGAACAACTTCATCAACGTTTGCCAGGTATTTCCGAGACAGCCATGATATTTGCAGGAGTCGACGTAACGAGAGAGCCTATTCCGGTACTACCTACTGTACACTACAATATGGGAGGTGTGCCAACTAATTACAAAGGACAGGTAAGTTTCTTTTAGGACAGGTAATACCTAATAATCATGTACTTTTTCATTAAAGGTGTTAACAAATACAAACGGTAAAGATACAATTGTACCTGGTTTGTATGCATGTGGAGAAGCGGCATCATGTTCAGTACATGGGGCTAATAGATTAGGAGCCAATTCGCTTCTTGATTTGGTAGTTTTCGGTCGTGCCTGTGCTCTTACTATTGCTGAACAACATAAACCGGGAGAACATGTCGCTGACATTCGAGCGGTAAATAAACATAATATTCTTTTAAGGGAAAATTTCTTGATTAATATTATAGAATGCTGGAGAAGAAAGTATTTCTAATCTGGATTGGTGTAGATATGCTAATGGTTCTTTACCCACCGCGAATCTAAGATTACAAATGCAGAAAACAATGCAGACCCATGCTGCCGTCTTTAGAACAGAGGATGTTCTTAAGGAAGGCATTGAAAAAATGAAAGGATTGTATGGTGAACTGAAAAATTTAAAAGTATCTGACAACAGGTTGAAATACAAAGAATCGTTAACTATAATATATCTATTAACTGATGTCATTTTATTAGTTTGATCTGGAACTCCGATCTTGTTGAAACTATTGAACTTCAAAATCTGATGTTAAATGCCATGATGACAATTGTGGCTGCCGAAAATCGAAAAGAATCTCGAGGGGCGCATGCTCGAGAAGATTATAAACTTCGTTCCGACGAATTCGATTACAGTAAACCGTTGAAGGGACAACAAAAGAAACCTTTAACTGACCACTGGAGGAAACATACATTAACTGATATTGACCCAAAAACCGGGCAAGTTAAAATCAGTTATAGAGCAGTTATAGATGAAACATTAGATCAGTCAGAATGCAAAACTGTTCCTCCAGCCATCAGAGTTTATTAAATAGGCAACTTAAGATTTTTTGTTTATAAATTTTGCTCTAAAACATCAACAGACCTCCACAAATGTCAACATTTTTTGTATTGAATTGTAAAAAGATTGAACTTAATTGTGGTTACCCAGTATTCGTTTATACAATTATATTTTAAGTTTCTGTCTAAGTCAAGAATCTTTTTGTAAGATTAACTATATTATGGAGGTTTTTTTCTGAAAGGTATTTCAGTAAATATATAGTAATTTATTATTTTTATGTAAGATAACTTTGTCGATGCGATGTTCCAGCGGTTGGTACTATTAAAGCGTTGTGAATAAATAAACTATGTTTTTGTATGAGATTATTTTGCGTATATCTGAAGAGATTCAGGCTTCCGACGTCGTCAAATGGCTAAACCATATTAGTTATACTGTGCGATAGTCNTCTTATATAATCCATTATCTACCGTTCAGAATTAAAATCTATGTAAAATAAGCAAAAAAAAATCATGAGACAAATGATGAAAATTTCTCAGTTAGTAGAGAATCACCCATATGTTAACTCAATTTTCATAATTTTGTGACATACATCTTTTTTCTCCTGGATCCTTCATATGTTAATGTAGTAGTAACTACATAATTAAAATTAAATTATAAGCAATTTTGATTTGACGTCTTTGGAAAATATTGTTTTTAGAGATGTGCCACTCTTGCAGCCGATGGGAGATATGTTTAATATGTGAATAACGATTGGAATTAATAAAGTTTATAAAATTTTATAATTTGAAGTGGTCTAAAAAAATCGACCTAATTAATTTTTTAATCAAAAAATTGTTATCATCAAATTACAGGTTCACATAATATTAACACATTGAAAAAATGTCACCTCAGCCAATTGCAACAAATAAATTTACAATCAATTTCAATGGTATTTTTCAAGAATGTTATCAATTTGAAAAGCTTATGTTTTAGAAAATAAACATTCTTAATTTATAAATTAGTTTGTTAATTAGATTGTAAGAATTCAATAAAAAAATCGAAAAGTAACTCGTTTGAATAATACCATTCCAATCGGCGAATCTAATATTTGATTTTCATTTTTTTACTTTCATTTTTATATCATCGGAGAGTTTAAATAGATTCTTCATTAATAAGAAACTACGAGCCCCTTCCCACATCAGTTGACCCAACGATAAATAATGAAAAATAAAAAATTGAATATCTCTGAAAGGCTTCCAGATGAAGGATCCATTAAAAAACAAAATACTCAGGAAATATCAGGCTACATCACTGCATAGCTTTTATATGCCTGAGTTACCTAATATTGTCTGAGGAATGCTTTAAACTTTGATGAAAAAACATGATAATATTTATACGTCCTGTACGATATGTTGATTTTATTTTTTGGACATCTCCTTGCTCCTGGAAATTCACCCATAACAGGTCTACGATTGAAAAAAAAACATTTTAATCTAATCAGTGGTTGGGAAGATGTTTATTATCCATGTATAAAATAAAAGAAAAGAAAAATACGAAAATTTCATTTCATTGAAGGGATTGTGGATACCAACAAATATTTGGATATTTTAGAGGAGTCACTTTTACCTATTAGGAAAAATATTTAATGCCAGGGCAGGATTTGAGAAGGAGATGTCCCAAAAAATAAAACTACCATATTGTACAGGGCGTATAAACAGTGTAATGTTTTCTTTCTTGAAGTTTAAAGCCTTCTTTATGCAATGTCAGGTGGCTGAGGAATGTAAAAAGTATACAATGATGTAGCGTGAGTTTTCTTGAATATTTTGTATTTTTAATGGTCATTTATCTGGAACACTACCAGAGATATTCAATTTTTTTTTTATTTAACGTTGAGCCAACTCATGTAGGAAGGGGTTCGTACTTCCTGATTCTGATTCACAGACAATTCTGAAGAGATTGAAATGTGTTTATTTTTTTAAACTTGCAATCATAGCACGATATATTTTTTTAATGGATATTCTGTTTTTGGTCGTCATTCTTTACAAAAAAAAAAACAAAGAACAGCGATAAAGTACCCTCAGGTATTTAGCGTTTCTTAAATATGTCAATAACAAACAATCAAAATTGATTGTTAAAAAAAAAGTATGCTTCACCATGGATAGTGACAAAAGGTAAAAGATATTGAACCAAAAATGGTCAAAGAGTATTTAATATTTCAAAGTAAATGAAAGAACAATAACAATACTACCGGTTAAAAATCGAATAAATTTTAATATACTTTACCATACCTAATTTTCTTGTTATTATATTAATGAAATTGTACAAAAAAAGAGCGCAGTCGGTAGGATTCGAACCTACGCTCCCAGAGGGAATCTGATTTCTAGTCAGACGCCTTAACCGCTCGGCCACGACTGCTTCGCTTGTTGCACTAATTTCTTCACTTATTGTTAGTAATAAATAATTTATCCAAAATGACAATATTAAAATTTGATGCTGTGAAGATAATAGTCACAATGTAGGCCTTGGAGTACAATTGCATTATTATTTTAGATAGTAATGTAGGAAAAATGTCGACTAATTACCTGTATTTAATCCTGGCTTCCAAACGTTCTTTGGCCTGCTGAATATTGGCAGGAGACTGCTGAATCCTCGCTTTTCTCTCTTTGCACCATTCTACGTGTCTGTCGAAAGCTTTCGGGCCAAAATGACGGTCGCAAGAAGGACACCTTTCGTTCTGGCTCAACGAAGACGTAATCAAGGATGCTGTGCTTCGAGATTTCGGGGTTGGAGTCATATGAACTTCTTGAGACACTCCTGAAATAGATAATTTTTTAGTTTAAATTTATATTTAATTTATTTTTGTTTTACCTTTTGCCGCTCGAATAACCGTCATCAACTCTAAGTGTTTTTCCTTCCACTTGCTTTGTCTGGGTTTCCGTTCCGCAACCATCAGTGGCTCTTCCTTCCTTTTCAAATAGGTCTTCTGGTGGAAATCCGCCAGGTCCGTTCCCGCGACGCGTTGTTTCAATGAGTCGAACGGTTTCCGCCTCTTTGTCGCGTTCTTTTCGCAAATTTTCTCGTGTTTCTTCAACGGTGTAGGCAAAAACGTTCTTCCGCACACATGACAGGGCAATAAATTCTGTTCTTGAATTATTAATTCTTAAAATAAAAGGATACTTTAGATGCTATGGCAACAATGCAACTAGTCTCGACACCACTCAAGAGACTTAAAACATAAATTAAAAAAACACGGTTTTGAGAGAACGAGGATGTTTTAGGCTTCCGTTAACGATTTCCTTTGAAGATTAGACATGTTTATGTTTTCAATCAGGTGGATTGTTGTACATTCTTTATACCGGACAAAGATTTGTTTCTGAACGCCGCTGGTTTAATTAAATTCTCTAGAAGAATACCCATTATAAAGATATTTCACCTGATTTGCAAACAAGAATTTGCCATAAAATTCTATTTTTACGAGAACACTTCCTCCTACGTAAGCAGGTTGGGATCATTAGAGACATTTTTAAAAACATTACAACGTTATGGAAACATCAAACACGTTACAGCAATTCTGTTTAGATATATGATGTCATTACCTTTCTTGTAACCATCGACAGAGTGTATTGTTTTTGCCACGCCTATGCATAGTTTTGCATTATTCATTACTAAACAAACTCATGTCCTTTGCAACCATAAAATTTAAGGTCGCATCGACAAAAGTTTGAATATGCACAAACATTTGTAGTTACAGAAGTAATGAGGTTAATGAGCAACGGGGTTGCTCGCGCAATATATAGCAGCTAAAACAGGAACAATAGTTTATATACTGGGTGTCTCAGAAATTATTTTCCATACTTTTTATTAATTAATTACATCCTAAAAGTTGCTGAAAGTTGTTTTTATAAAATGTGTCTTTTTCCAATTTATTAAATTTAATAAATATTAATGTCAAATTTACCATAAAGCGCTCATCCTAAGTCACCCAGTTTGTGTCTATGCCTGTGTTTACTATGAGAACATTTTGTTCAAGTAAACAAATGTTTTTAACACTTTTAATGGCTCCCCGATATCACCTAAATAATTTCTAATAAGATATGTACCAAGAAGAAAGATCCATGAACTTTTATTGGAACACCTTATAGGATGCCGCTTTTAAATGTGTGTATCCTAGAAGGCATGTTTCTAGTTATGGCATTAAAAACAAACAAAAGTAAGATTTCCAGCATCATATTCTAAACAAGCTATATCCATAGTGTACATTAGGGTTGAGATAATCCGGATATTTGGATATCCGTATAGTGATATCCTAAAGTATTTGTTACAGACCTATTTAATTTCTCAAAACAGTGATAAACAAATTATACAATACAATTTTATATAGTTAATTTATGCATAAAATTTTAGTTAATAACGTCATAGCAGCCCGATGTAGTTGTTTGTCCCGTTCTTTGCTAACTTTTCGTTTAAACATTAAAAAATAATTTTATTTATAGGATGACTAAATACATATGTTGATTTTAAGATCAAAGATGATTTTTATATTAAGATTCATCGATTACAGTTTCTGAATTTATTTAATTAAAGACGCCCTGTAGAAAAAATAAATTGACTATTGAAGATACAATAAATTTTCATGAAAACCATTTAAAAAAGCGGTAGGCGTTATCAAGGGACCCACGCACACTCTCTTTCTTATAAAAAACAAAGGTAAAAAACAACAACTTCACATATGTATACACACACATACACACACACACACACACACATACCGACTTCCCCGTAAAAGTAAAACATTCTCTTCATTGCACTTGTTGCTAGACAAACAGAGACAAATTACACATAAAATAAACTAACATTTTTCGGTATAACACCTTAGATTTAATACACCGTTTTTGGTAAAAAAACACGTCCTCCAACGCTTACAGACTTGTATAATAAATGGAAAAATAATGTATGCAACAATATTCCTGAGATGAATGAATAAAGAAGGTATTTTTCTATATTAGACGAGCGGATTTTGAACATAGACAGAATAAACGTAAATAACGATAGTTCAATTATGATGTAGAATATAGCGAGGAATAAATTTTAATAATAATGGGAATGAGAATCGGTTAAAATCACAAAGGGAAAGCGTAAGCCGTTAGGCTGGGAAAATTACCTCGCTAGGTCTTCTCTAAACCGTCAAGGTCAATTGATCTTACATAAGCGCAGAGTGCTTATTAACTTAATTATATTCTTAAATATTTGAACAAAGATGCAAACAACACGTCCATAAGAAAGGTAATTTGAACAACCTGATTTTTGAAACTTTTAACACGACATATCACATCTTAATTTTTCTAACCGACACATGGTTAAGTGAATAATGAAAAAATCCTTTGAGATGCAGGTGTAGCACAAAATACTGACAGCGCTAACTCATTTTTATGGACAACGAAGGTAAACCGCTATTGAATCAATGAATTTTACGTGGGCATTCCGAATATGATACGGACAGACCATTTTTGAAAAATCGATTGCAATTTATCTTTATAGGAATGCGATAATTGGGAAAGTGTAGTAGTATCTCTTTCGATAATTATTATGTGTCCTACTTACAGTGCTGTACAAAAGTTTGGAAACATAAATTAACAATATTTGTACCTACATATTAAAATATGTTTATGTATATTATAGTTAATACATGGTTACTGTTGTCGGAAAAAGGTAAAACGATTTGATCGAATTAATGCAAATTTAAACGATGTTATTTTTCATGTCCTGTGTATCATTGTGACTAAAAAATAGCTATTTTCTGATCAAATTTCTGTAATTTAATACAATCTCATTTAACAGGGGTGGTCAACAAGTAAAGTCCCATTTTGGCCAATTGCGAAGACATTTTGGGTTCTTTGGTGGATTAAAGGTTTTGTGGTTTTGTTGTTGTTTCCATACCTGACAATAAACAAGATCATTCAATGTTCTGCTAATATTACTTATACAAACAGTGACTTCAACGAAAAGCACTGTATAAGTTCATATGTAACTAATCGTAGCCTATAGGATTGAGGCTATGATAGGCTCATATTCTTTATCAGGGATAATTATGTGCAAACAAGTTCAAAAACCTTAAAATTAGCCATTTATATATGCATAAAAAATCGTGCTTTTGTCTTATTTAGGTGTCTACTACAAAATTTCAATAAAATCCACGCGAAGAACAACATAAAACAGGTTCTACTTAGAAAAATGAAGTTGTGGTACTTTGAAGTGGTCCACCCCACGCTATAGAAGTTTTAAAAGTGACAGTACGCTAGACTTCCCATATACCCTATTTTTCCAAAAATATAAATTTTTATTGAACTTTTTTTTCTAAGGGAATATGAAATTCACCGACTTTTAGTTCATGCATGATGGAGCCATTTACAAAACCCATAAGTACTTCATCTAATTTTGTATTATCATATGTTTATGAGACCTGTCTACGTATCTTGATAAATAATCAAAAAGAAATTGAAATTGAGGAGATAAAAATGGAAGTGAATCTCCAGTCACCTAGCTAAATGGATTTCCTAGGACAGGCTAAATTTTGGACAGTAACACACAATGTAATTTCTATCTTCTCTTTATCCCTACATACAACCAACAGTTGGGTAATTCGGCAAGGTAGAGCCTGCATGCCTCATGAGCGAATCAATTATAACATTTAATGTCAGTATTTGTTGAGTGTTTAGTTTTTTGTGGTTTTGTCCTATCAATAGATAGGACAATACAAAGTCATTAATAAGTGACTTTGAATTGTATCAAAATTTTATTTTACCTCAACAGACAATAAAGCACGTACTAAAAAAAATTATGTATAATACATATACATATACAGGGTATCCCATTAACAATTTACTTTCCCATCTAATTTCTTTATTTTGGTTTCAGAAAAACAGTTCAAAGAGGGATGTCTCTTATTTTTTGTGTAGAATTTAACTCCTGCATGATCCATCTCCCCTGTCACAACGCAAAAAGTAAAGCAAATAAGCAATAATATCTTAAAGCTGCGCATCGATTGAGCCCACACCACAATAACAAAGGCGTTAAACGATGAATGGTTAGCAACAGCGGCTGTGTGTATGAACTAATTAAATAAAAATAATAAAGAAAAATAATGACTTTTTTTTTGAAAAAATGTCAAGATTCGATCGCAAACTACAAATGGCGCAATCGTGCGCATGCAAAAGCAATAAAATGCAAGATGTATTTTACATGAAGTTTTACGCAGAATACGAATTTGCAATTAAAAATATAGGTTTTGATTTAAAATAAAAAAGTTGATGTCACGTGCAAGTTAATGGATCAAGGGGGAAGAAGAGTGATGCAATTTTAAGTTATACGCATGTAAAAGGGAATACCTGCTTGAACGTTTTTTTGGTCAAAAATAAAGAAATTAGATAGGGTGTAAGCTGTTAATGGGACACCCTGTATAGTACAATGCGTGCAAAATATAATCTTTTCAGATATGGAGATTTTATATGAAACAATATTTATTAGCACTTTAGTGTGATAACCGTAGATGCAATGTGGAAACAATTTCATCAATAAATGCTACTGTATGTCACGAATGACACATTTAGTTTGCTATAAAGTGATCAGTAGTTTGAGATTTGCCGAAATAAACTAATTTCTTCACAAAACCTTAGAAAAATTAATCTAACGGCAGAAAATCATAAGTGTGAAGTGGCCAATTAACAGTACTTTTTCTTAAAATTAAAAAATCCAATCTGTTGTTATTAGAAATTAGCTTATATCAATAAACATCAAATTACTGATCAGATAAAAGCAATTGAAAATGTCATTTATGAGATATAATTTAATTCAGTTTAGTACCAGTCTAGGAATATTGACAATATTAACCCCTAACTACAGACGTCCTATTACATAAACATTATTAGAGACATCCGGTATTTTTTACCGGGATGTATTAATGAATATAATCTAACACATAATGTTATTTTTTTATTTTCTTTGTGTCATTTAGGATCACTAAAACTAATTAATGTATTAACTTTAGTAAAACAATTGCAAAATTAAATTACATTCGATTGTGTAACTGATAGATATACAAGGTGTCCAGAAATTCAGGGATCATACTGAAAGGGGTAATTCTACATGAAAAAATATTTAAAAAAGTTCATATAAACTGGAGTCCGGAAGTCCTTCCTAAGGGAGTTACCGCTCTTTAAAGATGGCGGCAAAAAAGTGGTTTTTAGTTAATTGCTCTTTAACTATTTTACATTTACGGTTCAAATTTGGCACACGATTTACTATTGATAAGTACTTTTTTTAGTGACTAGAGACCAGTCGATATCATATACAGGGTCGGGCTGGAGGTAGGGACCCTATACATTTTTACTCTAACTTTTTTCAATGCACAGAAACATTCAATTCGATTTTTCTCGAAAATGGTGCGTCTGACAGATTTGAAACAAGAGTACCTTTCTCACGTGGAAAATACCAGAGAATAATATTCTTGGAGAAAATTGATGATTAAATACGAAGGAAAAAAGTTA
>JABRWK010000141.1:221443-231503 GCA_013372445.1 Hypothenemus hampei | reverse complement strand
TTTAGTGGAGTACACTGTACATTTGTATTAAGTTATTATTTATATTATTGTTATTTTGTATTAAGATGTTATGAATAGCGATTAGTTTTTGAAGTCAAAGAATGGCTGTATCTGAGTATTCGATCCACGTGAAATACGTCTCTTGGAATATTAATTCGGACCCAATTAGATTTCGTAGTTAACAGTGGACAATTTTTTGGTAACATATTAAAGACCAAATCATTGTAATAGTAGTTTTTCGTATCGTCCGATTTTATGAAAGGAGGTAAAAACTACGATAATGTGTCTTTTATATTCCACATGTAGATGTTTGTGATCGTAACGTGTTTCGTTATTCTATTTTATGAATATATTTTCGGTTTCTTTATTTCATGCTTTCAAAACTTTTTCTCGGAGTGAATGGTTGTTCGTCCTTTTTGTAGAAGGTAGAAGATTGCTTTGAGGCAAAAAAAAGTATTTAATTTTTATTTTAGTTCCAAATTGTTTGGAAATATTTAATTTTTTAGAAGTTTCATTTTGAAGATCATTCGAGAATCCGCAAGACTTGGTTCTGCTCCTGTGTCTAGGATTATTGGTTATTGGTGTTTCCATTTATAATAATTATAAATTATTTCCTTGATTTTAAGAATGTTGTCGCGTGCGCATTGGAAGAAGACTTCTTTTGTGGCGCCTATTAGAATCGTCTGCACCTATTTGGGGTAGCATTGCTCTGATTTTGTTGTCTATTCACGTCCTGGTGATTGTGAGGTATATGTTTATATGTTTAGTGACCAATTGTGTTGCAATCTTAACAGCTGGTTTGACTATCGCAACTTCGTGTATTAGGTGGAGAACTGTTGTTTATTGACCTGTTCTCTTTTGATATGAACATATTTGTATTTCTAATAAAATTATTACGGGAATAAGAGTTCTGACGAAATGGTTGCCTTTGGAACGTTCCACTAGAATTGTTTGAATAATTTGGTTGGTCATATGGCAACTTTTAAAGATTATCCCATCATTGGTTGGGATAATTGGCCAGGTGTTGGTTATATTTATGTGGCCAATTCGTTTTATTGGTAATTTGTATGCTTCGTCTGGTAATTTGATGTCCTTGAGCCTGATTGTGTGGAAGAAATTTTCGGTGTTCTATTTTGTTGTAAATTTATTGGGTAAGCTCCTGTTGTTGCGCTGGCTAATTTTCCCCGGCGCCTCCACCGTGCTACGTCAGGGGATGTCATGACGACACAGTTAAGATTTTAAGTTAACTGTGTTAATCAAAGTGTTTGCCCTTCTCGTAATTTAGAAATAAAAAAAAAAATTAAAGAAAGTAAGATATTATTTAAATGGTTGAACATAATTATTGATTAAAGGTGTTTTGTTGGTTGCATATAGTTATACATTATTGAGTTCGTGTTTATCGATCTGTCAAAAATAGGGCGGAGCCAAGAAAAAACGGTGGGAGAAAAATATTTTAAATTTTAATTACAATTTTCTCGTTTAAAATCGATTCTTGTTGAAAATTTTTCAATGTTGACAAACACCGGTGAAAAATCTAAGATTTTACCGATAAAACCCCTATAAAACGGTAGAAAAATTAAAATTAACTCGATTTGAAGGGAGTGACGTTCACGCGATCCACAACGCGGCCATGTTGAAATTCCGTGTTTATAAGTTTGCGGCGCCCCGCTTCAGTTCTCACCTTTACCCGTTTTTTCGAAATTACGTCTAAATTATGTGACGTGAAACGGTGAAAAAATGATCACTTAACTCGCATACGTTATTTTTCAACGTATTTGAACCCCCGAATCGGTTGCGCCGTCCAGTAAATGCCGAAAATACACTTGATAACTTTTGTAATGGCTACCTCTCGCGTCCCCCCGATGCCGTTCGCTGGTGGACAATGAAAATTTGGAAATATTTTCAATTTCCGAAGGACAACATTGATTGAATCAAAAAGGATATCTTGAGGGAAATTTTCCCTTTTATTTACAATGAATAATGAAAATCAGAATGCCATTCAGGGCACAACACACAGCACCACTCAGAACAATGATGTGAGTATTTAAAAAAACCATTCCAAAAACAAATGAATAACTTTTGACTGTCAAACAATTCAAATTTTGCTTTTACCCGTTAACCACAGTTATCTTTGATTAAAAAAATCTATGTAATCTTGATTTTATTAATAATTTTTTTTAAATTTTAATTATCAAAAAATAATCATTAAAAATACCGTCGTCATAACCTAACAATTTTAAAGATATCAGTACAAGCGAGACAAGCAAGCACGACAATTCCTACTGACCTAAGAGTCAATACTACAGCCCTAAATGCAGTGGCCTTGAGCAGTGTGGCCAAATACTGGGTGTTGACTAACCTACTGCCCGGTCCAATTCCTCAAGTCTCAGTTTATGGACTTTCTGGCACTGGAAGGGAAAATCAAGGCAAATTGCCTCAAGACGCTGTATTAGGACAACATGCCGCAGGACTCCTGCAAGCGGATCCTCAGCTATTATTGCAGCAGCATGCCCAAATACCTGTGAGCATTGCCACGGCCCAGGGAGCAATTGGAATTCCTGCTGGCGCGATTCATTTAGATGCCACACATCCAATTAACTCTCATCAGCAACAGCAACCAGTTGAACATGGACAGTTAAATAGAGATGTCAGAGTAATATCTGTAATTTTATCGTTAAAACTGCTAATAATGAGGATGCTTTTATTATAGATAAACAGCTCCCAATCCCAACAACAGCAGCAACAAAACCATAACCAACAGAATTTAGTCCAAGTCCAAGTCAATCAAGACAATATGGTCTCAGTTATTGACGAAAACAATGACAAACAAAAAGATATTTTAAATGCCCAATTACAGGCCGCACATATGCAATTGAACGAGTCACAGATTAACACTCAGGTGTTGGCTGTACAGCAATTACAGCAGCTTCAAGCCCAACAAGTGCAACAAGTTTTAGATAATGTTATGGTGAGTTCATGTTTTATTATTATGTAGTTTTCCAAACTTGGAAATTTAAGGTTCGCATGGAAAACTCGTCTATGGAACACAATCAGCAGCAACAGTCTCAACAACAGCAACAACATGGTGAACAACAGCAAATAAATGAAAACATTGACATTGTTAAAGAGGAAAAGACCAAGTTTGTTGGTAATAATAGCCAAATGGGACTTTTACAAGAGCTCAAAGGGAGTGTGATGGATGTTAGGACTTCTGATGGAAGCATTGGTAAGATGCAAAAAAAATGTGTACAGTTTGGTGCAATGAAAGACGTAATTTTAGTGAAAATACAAACGAACATGCAGGAACAGGAACTGGCTAAGACATTAGGAGTTGAAATGGTTCAGAATATGTACAAAGTCAATGTAGACGATTTAAATCAACTGCTTGCTTACCATGAAATCTTTGGTAAACTTCAAAACCCTGGTAAGTTTTTAAACATCTAGTTAAGACTTTTATTTTTAAATGTATTTTGTTTTAGGAGAAGTATCTAATGCTTCCAGCCAGACTCTTTCCGCCTCTGGTTCAACCAATAATAATACAAACGTCAATATGCAACCCTCCAATCCTAATAACGTACAAACCATTATAACAAAAGATGAACATGATCATCAGAACCCATCCACTATACAACATACAGAAAATAACACTGCTTCTGTTATAACGGGCAATCATCAATGCGATTTATGTTTGAAATCCTTTCAATATCGCTATCAGTTGATTGTACATAGACGATATCACAGTGAAAAAAAGCCATTCACTTGTCAGGTGTGCGGTAAAGCTTTTCCAAATAGTCAGGAATTGTCGCGTCATGGCAAATGTCATTTGGGAGGCAGCATGTTCACCTGCACAATTTGTTTTCATGTTTTCGCCAATGCACCCACTCTGGAACGTCATATGAAACGACATTCAGCCGATAAACCTTACGGATGTACCACATGTGGCAAGACTTTTGCCAGAAAAGAGCATTTGGATAGCCACATGAGATGCCATACTGGAGATACTCCTTATCGTTGTCAGTTTTGCGGCAAAAATTTTACACGTAAAGAACACATGGTAAATCACGTGAGAAAACACACAGGAGAAACTCCGCATCGATGCGAAATTTGCAAAAAGTCTTTTACTCGCAAAGAACATTTCATGAATCACGTGATGTGGCATACGGGTGAAACGCCGCACTGTTGTACGATTTGTGGCAAGAAATATACTAGAAAAGAACACTTAGCTAACCACATGAGAAGTCACACGAATGACACGCCCTTTAGATGTGAGATTTGTGGCAAAGCATTCACTAGAAAAGAACATTTCACTAATCATATTATGTGGCACACGGGAGAAACTCCTCATCGATGCGATTTTTGTTCAAAAACGTTCACTAGGAAGGAGCATTTATTGAATCACGTGCGACAACATACCGGAGAATCTCCGCACAAATGTATGTTTTGTAATAAGTCGTTTACAAGGAAAGAACATCTCACAAATCATGTGAGACAACACACGGGTGAAACACCCTTTAAATGTACTTATTGTCCGAAAGCATTCACTAGAAAAGACCACTTGGTTAATCACATTCGACAACATACAGGAGAGTCACCGCACAAGTGCACTTACTGTACAAAATCTTTTACCAGAAAAGAGCATTTAAATAATCATATTAGACAGCATACAGGGGAGTCGCCACACAAGTGTCATTTTTGCGCCAAGTCTTTTACTAGAAAAGAGCATTTGACCAATCACGTGAGGATTCATACAGGTAATAATAATTCAGCTATTTTTTAAAGTTTGTTTATTGATTACTGAAAATTCCATAGGCGAGTCTCCCCATAGATGTGAGTTTTGCCAAAAAACGTTTACCAGAAAGGAGCATTTAACCAACCATTTGAGGCAACACACAGGCGAGACTCCACACTGTTGTAATGTTTGTTCAAAACCCTTTACCAGAAAGGAACATTTATTGATTCATATGCGGTCACATACTGGAGAAAGGCCTTTTACTTGTAACGAGTGTGGAAAATCCTTTCCTCTTAAAGGTATTTTTTAGCAATTGTTTTTCTCAATTTTAAATATTATCGTTGCTTAGGAAACCTACTGTTCCATCAAAGGTCCCATAATAAAGGCCAGCAAGCTGAGAGGCCTTTTCGTTGCGACTTATGCGAAAAAGACTTTATGTGCAAAGGCCACTTGGTCTCCCACAGACGATCTCATGGTGGTGAGAAACCTTTCAATTGTTCAGAATGTGGCAAATCCTTTGCGGAAAAAGGAAATTTACTGAGACATGCAAGGAAACACATTCTAGATCGCGAAAAAGCCGAACAAGCTCAAAGTAAGTTTAAAAGTTCTTTTTAGAAAAATGAGGGGTTATTAATTCAAAGAGAAAATATTATAAGAGATGAGTTAACTTGTTCGTTGGGTTTGCAATGTAAATATTAATTCAATCTATATATATACTATATGTCGTTCGTCGTTAACGTTAAAACATCATTTCAAGTGCATCAACAACAGCAGCAGCAGCAGCAACAGTCACAACAGCAACAAAATCAAAACGGAAACATGCAACAACAAATGGCACCGCCAGCTCCTCCACCGCAGCCGCCCAATGGGGGCTTAGTTCAAGGCGGTCATATGATCCATAACGCCAATCATCATTCGGTCGTGGTTCCTACCAATGCAAACGTGTTAGCCACGTACTAGAATTTCGATCAGTTTTGGAATGTTTACATTCATAAGTAAGTGTAGTTCTTCATCCAAATAGTAGAATTCCAAAACTGTGAGCTACTACTTGTGATAAAAATGCAACGTTATACCTATAGTATGCGCTCTTCATTAGCTTTGTTTTAGCAGAGTAACAAAAGCGTTCTCAAACTAGTAATGAATGATATCATGATTTCAGTAACGGTGAAGCATCCTGGTTGATGATTTATAGATATCAGCGATTAAATAACACTCACTACTAATTCCAGAACTGTTACTCTGCTGCAAAAAGACTAGATTAAGGAGACTTAAAGTCAATGAATATAGGTTTGTTCCAACAGAAATTCGCAATCAGTCAGCGTCACGCTGATTTATCAAAAACAGTTTGCAAATTGTCACATGATCAATCTGACTGGTTGGAGATTTCTATTCAAACTGTTATCTTATTCCTTCCTTTGCAGCCACATTATTTACAGTTCGAATTTTTAAGTATTACTCTTGTTATCATTAATCTGTAAACTTAGTAAAACATGCCTATGCAGTCTTTCTTTATTTTTAATATATTAAAAAAAAAGCAAGTTGCATAAAATATTGCCTTTTGAATTATGCAATGCGTCGTTAAAAGTGTTTAATTTATTAGAAAAAGACAACAGTATAAACAGTAATTATAAACTGATTACTTTAGTTGTGACTTAAATTTTTTACTTTACTTAGCCCCTTATCCATCTTTCCGTTCCCGTTTCTTTGAAAGAAAAAAATGCAAATTTTTATGAACAAGATTTTTTTCATTAAAAAAAATTCTTCTTTCGTCATGTACTTAGGATTAGTTCGCATAAAATTGTTGACATTTAATTTACGACAGACGAATAATCCGTAAAAATTCGAACTGTACAAAGATTATTGTATAGAAAGTTTGACCTCCTCTTTCTGGTCTTTTTGCTCTGTTGGCACAAAGCTATTCTCTAGGTTTTAGCTGCCCAACAGATTTCGAAATTTTATCATTATTTTCGGTGCAATATTTAGTTTTTTTCTTATGGGCAGCACGTCACGGGATCAACTTACTAGATTCATATCAATTTAACGTATTTTGAAGTAAAAAAAAAGATGTAAATATAAACAAAAGAAATAAAGGAGTAGCTTTTAAATGAACGTTTGTCTTTTGTTTTTGGCATAGTTGTAGCAATTTAAAATACATCTATTTGTTTTCGGCCAGTATTTTCTGACTGATCAAATTGTAATAACTGCAAATAATTTATGTACGATACATAGAGAAGCTTTATTTGCAAGTGTAAAACTTGTGTTTGAGCGTTTACGTAAGCTGTAGCATAAATATATAGAAATTAAATTTGTATATACTTTATATATTATTAAACTTCGTATAAATTAAGTTTATTTTCCAAGAATACATACATAGATATTTCGATTGTCAAGTTTATTTTTGAAATTAACTTAATAAAAACGATTATCGATGGTACTTTTTGTGTTGCTTCGTTTGCCGAATTTTTTACCATAAATTAAATTGTCACGACAATGATAATTGATATTTTTAACCACAATATTTGCGCATCATTTTAACGATCCCTCAGTATTACATCAAAAATCACATATTGTTCATAGTCATCTTTATGTTTCGATCTTCAAGGCTACAAAGAATATTCGTCACATCTATTTTTTCCCTAATTCATAAGGGAACCCACCGTTTTAATGGCTCCATACGATTTATAGAGGAAAAATTAAAATTTTTATTAATGTAAACGTAATTATTACAAATATTTACAACAATCAAAAACCAATTTCTTCCTTCCTTTGACTAGAACCTATAGTTCATTCAAAATAATAAAACAATCGTTGTTGAAACTCGTCCATTGATGACGTAATACTATTATTTTAAATAAACTATAACCGTAGCTCTTTGACTTTAAACCAAAAAAGTCACTTTTACTCAACAATTTGTAAACAGAACACCTAAATTAACAATGAATAAAACCATTATACTTAAGCAACTTAACGGAGCTGATGAAGACTTTGACTGGGTGATGGTACTCTCAGAAGAAGGTTCCGCAGTGGGGTCCGGAACAGCGGGTGCTAAATAAGGATCCTGATCGGTGCCCGGTTTCAATGGATTTTGAGGTTTTTCGGTGCTTGTAGTGATACTATTAGTCGATTGTGTGCCATTTTCGCTGTGGTAATTGTACCTCTCGTCGTATAAATAACTCTTGCCACCCACATTTGAAGCGATCAAACGGAAATTCACTTCTGACAAATTGAATTTATCATAAATGAATCGATTGAGGCGATTGACGAGAATCGTCAAATTGCCCTGTCCATCAAACGCAAAAGCATTCACCCATTCTAGGTATCTGCAAATATTACGTTAGACCCGAATTAAATGGCTGTCTTAGCACAACAAATGTCACTCACCTATCATCCTTAGCGATAATCTTTTGTCCTGTTTGAAATGGAGTACTAGAATCCCAACGCGCTATACTGTTGCTCGCTAATAAACTGTAATAGAGCATCCCTTTATTATCCATAAGCATTCCCACGGTTTGTGAACTTTTGGTTCCGTAGTCTGTAACATTGCCCTGATACTCTCCATCATGAAAAGCAACCTCCTGGTTTCTTAACACACTTGTACTAATACTATAGAGATGTAAAGAAGACAATGGAGCATAGAAAACTTCTCTGTCATCGTCAAGGATAACGTTTCCTTCGGAACTCTTAATTCGCGGTCCTAGTGCTAGACTAGCTATGTTGAGCGAGGCAGTAATAGTGACGTCATTGACACGAAAATACGACGCTTTAGGGTCGGCACGCATCGATTGGCTGTGACGTATTTTCCACGAGTGACGTTCTTTAAGGGAAAATACAATGATACCTGAAAGGAAAAAAATGGGAAACCTTGACATTGTTATTAATTAATTGTAAGTGTTAAAAACATGGCTGAAGGACATGATCAAGATCGGTATATACGAGGTTAGTCTTAAATAATGGGACATATAGCATAGGCGGATTTATTATGAATAAATATAAAATGCAATTTACCTAAATATACTATGTATATTATGCGAAAAAGTAATGATTCTTACGGGTTATCGGGCCGCCAAAACAAAACATTTTTTTAAGTATTTTGCCAAAATAATACTAAAATTCAAATAAAATTCAACAAATTCATCAGTTTAAACATTACTTTAAACCGACTATATATTTCATAAGTCTATGACTCACACCCCTTTCTTTTTCTTTTAATCGCCAAAACTAAGCGGACATTTCATTGCCATTTTGCAAGATATCGCCGAATTTTGGCCCGTTTAATTGTTTATTATTTATCATTTTATTTGTTGCTTGTTATTACCACCTAATCAGTTCACTCTAACAGCACCTTTTTTTCTTCTTTAAAAAAAAACGTTTTTACAGTTCTGACAGCTATTGACATTTTAAAAAACAAAATGAGACAATAGATGGCACAAGCAAAAACAAACCTGACACACTGCGAGTATTTTAACCAAAACACCACACCAATTAGTTTATTTTTATCAAATTATTAGTTTTAATCCAGTACTAACACCAAAAAAAAATTATAAATTTTTTTTATTTTGGTGACCCGTTAACCCGTAAGAACCAAAGGAATAATAAAGGTAAAGAGTACTAAAGTGGAAAAGATAAATCACATTTTCTTTAATATGTTTCGATTACTTCTAGCTTATTTCACAAAATTTTGTATTTGGAGACTTTTTGAAATGAAAAATTCAAATTTAGCAACGATTTATTCGTATCTGTTGAAGAGCGCGACAAAAGACAATTAGGACCCCTTTCAATTGCTATTACTTTTTTGTGCGGTGCACGGTGTATGTCACTTTTGGCTTTAAAAATCTTTTTCCCTACCCTTTATGTTTTTATAAAAGTTAGATATACCTTATTGACGTCGTTAAAAGCAATGATTTCCGAGAAAAAAGCATCTAATGCATATACATTATTAGAGTACATACATCGAATGCTATTGTTAGATGTGAGAATTTTTTTTGCAACTTTTCCAAAATACTGCAAACAGTTTGTGACTAAAAACTAATACTTTTTAGTCAAAAGACTAAGGTAGTCAAGTAAGTTATTTTGGTACTTTTGGATAACTTCCATGCATTATGAGCTTTAGATGCGTTTTTTTTTAAAAAACGTTGCTTCTAGTCACGTCAATCTTTTTAAACAAAATAGGTAAGGAAAATGATTTTCAAAGCCGAAAGTGATATACAGTTGTATTCAAAAAAATTGCATACACCGATTAGAGAGAGAAGTTTGACAATCCTATTTGGGTAAAACCGGCTTATTTAGCAGCAGATGTCATAGGTTATCAAAAATGACAAAGCATTGTCATTG
>JABRWK010000141.1:181168-221426 GCA_013372445.1 Hypothenemus hampei | reverse complement strand
TTTTACCCAAATCTGATTGTCAAACTTCTCTCTCTAATAGGTGTATGCAATTTTTTTGAATACAACTGTACACTGTGGCACAAAAAAATAATAGCGGTTTAAAGGGGTCCTGATTGTCTTTTGTCGTGTTCTTTTGCAGAAACAACTAAATCGTCGCTTTATTTGAATTTTTCATTCTAACCCGGATATCAAATTTCGTGTAATCAGCTAAGAAGTTATCAAAATATATTAAAGAAAACGTGATTTATTTTTTCCACTTTAGCACCTTGTCTCTTTGATATTATTATCTTTTCATATAATATATATTTAGGTAAATCGCATTATTTTCATATCAAAAATCCACCTATGCTCCGTACCTCATTATTTAAGACTCACCCTGTACATAGGTATGAATTTAAAGGTTTTTAACTTTTTTGTTAATCAACAGAACGCATTTTGTCACTTAATTATAAAATGACTGCTAGTTAATTAATCAATTAATTAATTTCCTTCAATAGGTTCATTAAATCTCAATAAATCAATGGAAATACTTGGTCAAAACCATTAAAAATGCAAGTACCTTGAATTATATAGATTTTTAACAAAATGTCAAAGGATAACGGGTTACGCATTTTATACGTTGATGGTTAATCCGATTAATGATTCATATAATAACAATTGCCCCGTATACCATAATCTATTTGGCCCGAAAAAGAGACGCTTTTGCAAGTAGTTCATATAACAATAACGGGTTCTTTGCATTATTCTAGATCAAGTGTTCTCATACTAATTAATTAATAAAAAGAACCGTTTGAGATGAGATTCACTAATGTAAGTGGTCCCAGGGATCTCATAAAGCTTTAATTTCATCAAACAGTACACCCGTATTAATCCGATCAAGTCCAATAAAGTCTTTATTAAACGATTCAATTTTAATTATACAAGGTGGACCATAAAGTTGAAGAATTTTAAAAAACCTTCTAAAAGAAACTGTAACTTTAATTGAATTTTTATTTAGATTATATTAAAATAAACATTCGGAAAAATTATTTATGAAAAATAACGTTATCGAGGCACGCACCATCTCGCTGCAAGCACTCATCTAGATCTGAGATTTGTAAAAACGTCACATTGCGGCAGAATGATTGTCTGTCTTTTCTTGTCGAATACTCTTTTTAATTCCGTAGTCGACGTTGTTTTATTGTTGTAAACTCCAATTTTCAAATAACCTCAGAGAAAAAAGTCAAGTGGAGTCAAGTCAGGATTCCTAGTTGGCCATGGAATATGTAAATTTGAAGAATGCTTGCAACGAGACTAGAACTTACAACAATAAATCAGCCTCGACAGCCGAATTAGAAGAGTATTCGGCAAGAAATAGCAACTATTCTGATTGCGACGTGAGGTTTTTACAAATCTCACATTTAAATTTGAAGAGCGCTTGCAGCGAGATGGTGCACAACACCTTGATGACGTTATTTTTAAGAAATAATTTTCCCAAATGTCTACTTTAACATGATCTAAATAAAAATTCAATTAAAGTTACAGTTTTTTTTTTGCAAAACTATTCAACTTTATGGCATACCCTGTACATATATAGGGTCTATGGTCTAACAAATGATAAAATTGTTTTGATTTCAATTTTTTAAAGAAGGCTATGCTTGACATTGTTTTCAATGTGGGGGAAATGTTGAAAAAAAATTGCGCTCAATTTTAAAGAAGTCTTCATTCACGTTGTCAATGGATTACGTCAAGCTTGACCAAAAAGCCACCCACTCAATGATAAATTATGAAACCATCTCTACACGTTTGTTTATAATTTTTTCTATTAAATGCGTATGACCAACTTCGACCTTTTTTCCATAGAAAATGACCGCGAATACCATGACAAATATATCAAAACTAGTTTTTCATGGTCACACTTTATGATGGACAAATACTACGTTTAAATTATATGGGTGATGTTAGTGATAATTGCAACGTTGTCATATTTCGTCCATAGATTAATGGTAAATTTCACTGCTCAGATGAGGAATCTTTAGAAAAATTCACCTGTTAATGAGACGAATTTAACGTAAGTACTTCATTTTTTTACAAACCTTTATTACACAAAAGAATTTTCATATGTAAGTATCCTCTGGATGAACTTACCTGGATCTCTACCGCTATTATCCGAAATATAGGCATAACCATCATCGGTATTGTCCAAAACAATATCATACAAAAAGCTTCCATTAAAACTAGCTACATTCTCTGGAAAAGTGTAGCTCAACACATTTTCCTCTTTTCTCAAATCGTAAATTACGAGTTTCGGTTTGCACTTAATATCTGGATCGGTGCCCAATGTTTCCGTTCGACCACCATCTATGATCCAAATTTGTCCTTTGAAAACGTCAATTTCCACATTTTGTACATTCTGAAGCGCTTCACAATTTCCCAATTCGTTCATTTGCCATGATGGAAATGGTGTGAATAATGGAGCTGTATCGTTAGCGGATATTCCTGAAGAAATACGAGTAAGAGTAGCAGGTACTCCCGATTTCATCCTAGGCATGGTAACGTAATAGAATCCCTCGAAGTCTTTTAGACCCGCCATTATTACATTTTCTGGAATATATTTCTGTTGTTGCAAAGCATCCGAATAGGAGGTGATGCTTGGCCAGGTGAAATTCACGTAGTTCCATTCCCGTATAACTCGGAATTTTGCCGAAGTTACATGAGAAATGGCGATAAGACACGCGAAATAGCTGATGTTCTTCAATAGCATGATGATCAAAAGAGACGCGAAACGCTACTGACCAAGATTTCGTTGTTTACAGTTTATTTTATACTCGGATGGGTCGATGGGTAGTGGAAAAGTAAGCATGCATGTATATGATGATGGTTCGCTAATTCTAATTTAGGTATATTCTGAGGCACAAATCAGTCTATTTGGAGTCAAATTTTGTTCTTTTCAAGAAACTTATTTTTCTTATTATAAATACAATTTGACAACAGTGTTTCTTTAAATAAACTATAAAAACAACGACATAACACCGCAAAAACCACTCCCAAACATGTTTAAATTTTATTATATGTGCGTTAAACATAAACGTAACTACTGGTAGTTTTTTGTTTGTTTAAAAATCTTCACATTTACATGTAAATTCTTCCATTGCAAAAGCGCTTAAGACATTCAGCTCATTTCTCATTGAGTGTTGACAGTTAGATTGTGACAGATGGTATTTGAAAACAGCTCTAAATGTTGTGTTTTAAACAATCATTAAGGAGCCATTAAAATTACGAGGGTTGTTCAACTGAAATTGTTTCAGCCACCTGGTCGTGGTTCATCTTTTGTCTCTGCTTTTGCGTATTTAAAAATTTCGCGACATTCTTTCATAATAGTACATGAAAAATTACAAGTTGTCGATAATAATGTAAAATTGACTGGACTGGAAAAATGAATTACAATTGAACGGGTCTTGTAAAACAATAATTCCAATTAGCCTTAAGACTGTCAGCTGTTACCTTCTATCTAGTACAGCTAGTTTATTTGATCAAACATCATTTTATACATTAGCAATTGTTTTGCGAACGTAGACCTACTTGTAATATTTACTTACAATAGTTTTTTTTTTCTGACACCCTATAGAATTAAGGATAGCGAAAAAGAAAAATCGTTAAAATCACTTTCAAAAAAATGTTCTTATATTTCAAAAATAAAACAAAAAAAAACGGTTACAACTTCAAAACAATAAAAAATATAATTTTATTTTTAAGTACAGAGTGTAATTTTATCCGTTTTTTTCCCCTTTTCAAATGTATCATTGTTGTTAATGTTTCCTATATAAATATATGTTTAGGTTACACGGTCGACTTCGCAGGAATAATAATGAAAACAAAAATAATTATTCAACCACTAAAAAAAATAGTAATAAAAAGGAACTTAAAACGCATTCTTAACCGAGAAAAAACCCTTATTAATAATAAATAAACGCTGAACCGAATCGGATCAAGAGAGGAGGTCAATCAATTGATTTGCAGCAAAAGAAAAGTACATTAAATTACAACCCAACATTTACAAATTAATCAATCAATATCGCCCGACTTATTTGGAATTTCATTATTTATTGGAAGTTATAAATTGAAAGTGCATTATTTGCGCCCGGATATAAAAACAAAACATTTATAAAAAGGAAAAATGTAATTACATCATGTCATTAAATATTAATAGGAATAAAAAGAGATCAACGATGGGACATAAATATTTAAAACGATTGATTCCGGGTAGTCGTAAAGAGGTTTTCCATCGCCAAATGTCAATTGTTTAAAAAAAAGTCCTCGAAATATCACACGATTTTTCTTTAACAATTAATTTTTTCCCATTTTTTTTAAATAAATATAAACAACATTAACGTTCACGTTCTCCAGGCAATATCACAAACGTATATAAATAAATGAGATTGTTTTTTCCACTTTAACAAAGTTCAAATAGTTTTTGACCAAAACGACGTTGTTATTTGGTGGTATTAGAGAGCATTCACCCTCTAGCGCTACGTCTCCGTAGTCATTTACCGTTAGTTTTCAAAAAAATAAAACCCGAATGATTAATATATGCATGTATGTACATTTCTTCATTGATTGGATATTACTTTTGTGACAAATTTTTTTGTTTTGGCTTTTGCAAGAAGAGAAACATGGGAGTGTCAGTGCTGAAAACGCTCTCAAACGAAAGGTCCTTTCTGAGTTATCGAGCAATTTCAAGTTCAAAATTCGTAATCAAGGACAATACCGAACAAAAAGATGTTATATTTAAGTAGCATCCTAATAATTTTCTACGCGTTAATGCGAATCGCACAAACCGGGCGAGAATGAAAAAAAACAAAACTCAATAACAAAAAAGAAACTGGAAATATTAATGCGAATTGAAGACTCTGTGTCATAGAGAAAGAGAGACAGGAAATGGATCAAAAAAAATTCAATCAAGCTTCCGTGGATGCAATGAGCGTATTGGTTGTCGAATTTTTGGGCGTGTAGGCCGTCGCGTTTGGATCCAGTTTCGATAGTCCGTGCGGTGGACTTTCGGCTAGGCGCACGCGCGACATCTGAGCACCGTGATTGTTGCCTTGAATCGAATTCGACTCGAACGAGTCATTAGGCATCACTGCTAGAACCTGGGCGATTTTTAGTTTCAGTGCGGCGATCTCTTTTTCCTGGGTCCGATTAGCGTCTAAAATATTATATTACTAATGTGAAAAATTTATATGAAGAAAAATGGAACATACTTTGGCTAATTTCCAGATGTCTTTTGGCCTCTCCCAAAGCGCTAAATAAGTCCAGTTTAATACGAGTTTCAGCAGAAAGTGCATTCTCCAAATGAGAGTTTTTTTCTTGCAACGATCCTAGAGCTGTTATTAACATATCTGTGTCGTGCATTTGTTCGCCAACTGCCTGTTTTTCCATTTCTAATGATTTACATCTAAAAGAATAGTAAAAATTTTTAGTTCAAAGAATAACAAATGCCAGCCAATAAGACCTTTCCTCCGCCCATCGTTGCGTCTGACGACTTTCCGCCAATTCCGTTTCCAGTTCACGTCTTCGCGCCTTACAGATTTCCGTACATTCAGTACGGGACGACTGTTGCGCAGCTACTTGTGCCATACGGGCTTCTTCCTGCTTCCGACTCTTCCGTTCCTGTGCTAACTGAGAGTCCACATTCGTGCGAAGGCGTCTCTCCTCTGTCAATCGCCTTTCGAGATTGTTAATCGTTTGTCTATCGGTTTGTTTACAACTGTGGGCGTTTTGTAGTCGCTCCTGCAGATCATCGATCTGTCTCTGGAGCAAAGAGAGTTCTCCTTTTGCGCCCTTTTCAATTGTTGTCAATGAGGCCACCTAAAATCAATTAAAGGCACGAATGACGCTTTAATGATTGCAGAACTATGTACTTGTAAGCGTAATTCTTGTTCACTGGCTCTGCTCTGTTGCAATTCGGCTTTTAATCGTTTGCTTTCAGTTTCGAGTCTCTGTAGGTACTCCTGAGCTTCTCGGTCTTTGTCTTGTTCTCTCCTCTCGCGCTTTTTGGCTTGTCGCGGTTCGTGATCTGTGGTTTCTTCTTGAAGATCCACCACTGAACTATGGCTTTGTGAATGATTTATCTATAAAATGTCATGTAAATAAAACAATCGATAAACTGATAACTTAAACAAACCTTAGTTTGCCTTTCTATATGTTTGTCCAAGTGTCTATTGTCCTGCGCGTCAGCTACAGATTCTCGACTTTTTTCTGCAGATGCGCGTTTATGAGTTCTTGACGCTCCGTGACTGATACCATTGGCTATGGTACCATTAGGTATATGACCATTCTTTTCCTACAACACTTAAAATTACATATAAAGTAATGGAATTTGTAAATGAAACGTACCTTATGACTATGGTTGTGAACCTTATGATTATTTTGTACACTTGGTGCTGCCGTGACTACGCCACTGGCTGTGACGTTTTGCTGTTGCTGATTGGACTGTTCAACTGGTATAGGATCGGGAGGCGCTTCAGCAGGCAATGCCTGCTGCATTAATTGCATGTAAAACAGATTCTCTTTGGCTACATGTTGCTGTTTTCTCTGTCGCATTCTGTTGAAAAGTAACACGGTATTTCTAACTTGGCAATTCTTATTTACAAATCAAGCTAATTACCTGTAGCCTACGTATGATTTGAATCCAAAACCTAAGGTGACCACAGGATAACCTATACAGTGTGCTGCAAATGGTCTACAAAGATCTAAATGACCCACAAGATGTTTAACATCTCTCAGTCGGATTGTTTCAAGATATACAAATAGGATCCATAAGACTACCGTGGGTGCACATATTCCTAAAAAATAAAATGGTTGTTAATTGTTTCCGATTAAGCTTTAGTTGATTTTTACCTTTGTCTGTATGCCATACGTATTGGACCCATACGTAAGTGCTGGCAGCGAAAAATAGCCAGTGTACGGGTATAAAGAAATAGCACAACATGTCCGATGTGAGGGATAACAGGACGAAGAAGATGGAAAAGGCCAGGCCTTGGTATTTAAACGAGTCGTTGACCGATCGAATCAGTAGATAAAATGGCCATAGAAATTCAAACCGGAATTCAAGGAGGAAGTCGGCCAATATCACCAAAAACCACAAAATCAGGAATTTCATGTAGAGAAGAGTGCTAAAAATTAAAAAACAAAAATTCTTTATATGAAGAGATAAAAGAGACGCGTATAAAAGTTGTTTAAATATAACATTAGCGTAACATCAAGGAACACGTCAATGTTTTATGAAATCATATAACTTGGTTGATTACATTACATTATAATAGTGTGGATAAGTTGAAAACAAACTTGGATTCGGTAGTATATTTATAGATTAAGGTATAAAAATAAGATTTGTTTTGACAACGCTGAATGTAACCTTCCGTCCCTTCTAACAGTTTAGACTATATAAATGGACCTTAAACTAATCATTTTTTGGGTTCCATTTCCGATCCCCGAAACGATAGTAGCAAATGCGAGGCCAAAAGGTCCTTTCTCTCCTAGCCCACAGCCATTTTGTAACACATATGGTCAAAATCGTTTAGATTGTGTCACGATATACGTAAACCAGCGAGCGTGTCAATCACATTCATAGTGTAAATGTATTGTACCTTCCGTAGAATCCCTCCGCGATTTTGCTCCTTTTCATAGGTTTTCTCATCTTGGCCAATTCCACATTTCGCCTCTTCATAATTTCATGCAGCACCGCTAAATTAAAAAAATCACGATTATTTCACCAGACGAAAAATTCGGCCCGAAATCCGCGGGTTTTCATGGATTTTTTTTGCGATAAAAAACGTCTTTGCGGTAAACGAAACGTCTTTTTGTTGACAACTGACAAGTATCTGAGATTTTACAACAATTCCGTTTAGATGGCGCCACTGAATTCTTTTTTAATATTTTTATAAGTAGTAATTCGAAAAAAAGTATTGGCAGTTATAAATTAATCTTTTAAAATAGTAAATTAAATAAAGCAATTCTTAATAAAGCCAATTCTCTTGATGTAAAATACTACTTATAGATTTGACAAATAAATACAAGATGTCGCCACCAAAAATTTTGACATCTGACACATGAAAGTTTTCTTTTAGCTAACTTTAGAGGTCTTTTCTAGTTTGAAATGTACGTAACTAAAGTTGATTAAAACCACTAATAAACTATTTATTAGTATAAAAAGTATCTATAAAAGACAAAGCCACACCATTGGTCCATCCAAATCCTGATTGAACAACGTATTCACCTCCACCACCGAATTTTCCAGGATTTACAGCGTCATATTTTTCAAACATTATTTGATTTTCATTGTATCCAATCATGTTGGCAGAAACCCATCTAAAATACATAAGTTTTACTTTGAAATTCCCAAAAACGTAAAGAAAATTTACCTTTTAGCAAATAATTGAGCGATTTCTGTGGCATTATTGTTACCAGTCTTGAATAATCCAAGAACTACGTATTCCTGCAATGGGGGCCACGCGTTTGTAAAGTCCCATTGTTCACCGCTTTGTACTAAAGAAGTAGGAATTCCACCTAGGAATTGTTCGATGCCTTGACGTTGAAAATATTCGGCAGCCCTTTTGCCATATTCTTCTTTGTTTTCTAGATTGTAGGTTTCAGCCCATAAAGGAGCAAAATTACTCGGGTAAAAATAATTTCTGGATTTCTGCAGAATTGGATCGTAATCCAACCAAATACCCTCTTCTTTATTATAAAGGACCTTTAAAGAAATTGAATTTTATAAAAATTATTGGTTACGGTTCAACCATTTCCGTTTCTAACCATTTCTATGGATTTTTGCCAGATATTCGAACGCTCTTGCCATAGAGCTTCTTTGTGAGGCTCTCCTGAAATCGCATAAAACTCTGCCAAATCTGCGAATGCTTTGCAAAGGAAAGCATTTAAATCTACAGGGACTACTCGTTGAGGTCGTATATGAGTTAAATTCGTATCAGTACCGCCATTATCGTCAAAGAACCATCTCGTAGAGAAGTCCCATCCGGTTTCTGCACCACTTTTTAATGATTTGTAGCACAATTTCTTGAAATAAAAAAGTTTTTGAAAAGAATATTTTTCAAATCTTTCTAAAATACCTTTTCTGTCTCTTCGCTATAACTGCTACAGGTTTTAAGATCCTTGTCATAAGATTCTGGTCGTGGAGTGTTGCTTTCGGACTCAAAATGAGCTAATTCATAAACCTCACCATCTTTTTCCACTAGTTTTGTGTGATTTTCCAGCCAAAATGTAAGTTCGCTCTCCACACATCCAACAATTTCATTTACCCACGCGGTGTTTTTTGTGTATTTCAAGTACTCCTGGATCATCAAAGTTAAAGCGGGTGGTTGAGATCGGTTCAAGAAGTAGTTTCTTGATCCATTTGGCATAAATCCAATCTGATTGATTAAGTAACACATATTTTCCAACATGCCTTTCACCGTATCATACATTTCACTGATCAATAGTCCTTTAACGATCCATAATGAGTCCCAATAATATAATTCTTTGAAACGACCTCCTGGAACGACGAATCCGTTTGGCACCTCCAAGATGGAATGTTGGTCTGGATTCTGGTAAACATCAGGACTAATTTTTCTACCGAGGGTCGGCCAGATTTTGATAAGATTTTGTGTGAATTCGCGAACATTTTGATCTTGGATTTTGTTAATTAATGAAGGATTCTCATTGAAATCTGGAGGTGTCCATGGTACCTGAAGTTGTTAATTGGTATTGAAAATGATTGTAAAAAATTGTGAGTTGAAAATTACCGTTTCGTTTTGGCTTAGAAAGTTCGCATTTACGAACTCGATGATGTCCTGTCGGGTAGGTGTGCCATCAGTGGCGTTCATCAATTTCCTGTTATTAAAAAACAGATGTTCAATTTTTTTAATTTTAATCTAAATGACAGTTTATCCTTACCAGAAATTTTCCAAAGTGATGTTTACAGAGTTCACTTGACTCATGTCAACAAAAGTTTTAGAGTCATTGAATATTTGAGCTCGTTGGACAGTGTCTAAAAGGGGTCCTTGACAATAAACGGGACTGGAACACGACTGGATGTCTTTTAAAGTCTTTTGTTGCCATATCGGGTTGCAGGAGCTCAGAACAACGAGTAGCGAGATCAGAAATACTGTTTGCATTGTATGACAGCAATGCATACTGACGGTTTAACGCACTTGAAAGAACAAGAAAAAACTACACGTATGAATTTGTTTTTTTGTCAGTTTACTGGATGTGGTGGAAACCGATTAAATTTTGTGGTTGTTTATCATCAATAAACACTTACCGCTTGTCAATTATGCATTAAACTGTAATTTTTACGTTATTTTCTGAAAACAAAACTGACCCGAAAGCCATTTAAACGCAACGAAACTGAATTCGTCATGCCGAATTCCGATTAATTAGTCATTGTGCCGCCTGAAGAAATTTCAGAACGAAAAAGAATTCGATTTTTTTTTCACATCGGCAAATTAAACCAACGAGTTTCAAGGCTCTTATAAATGAATTCAAGCGGTAAGAATACATCGAAATCGCCTTCGCTTATGATGAGAGATTTTCAATGATGATTGAATTGAAAGTATTTATTACATATGTAGTACTACCCAGTACTGACCTGCAGTTCACTAGGAAATCACCGTTTGAACGGAACGTCTTTTCACCAACTACTGTTGTGCATTAATCCTAATAGTTTATTTATTTGGTTCCGATAAGATAATAATCGTATCTACCGATTTTCAAATTTAATGTCAAGGTATATTTGTGTACACCTTATTTACCTTATTTTCTGATAAAAAAAGTATTTGAGGCCGGGCTGTTTAACCTGAGTTTAGTCGCGAAACAATAGCAGCTGCAACTGGTATTTTTTTAGTCATAAAATTATAGTTTATAGTCGAAAAAATAGTGGTTGCCAAGAGAATGACATGAGCCTCAATTTGACCCGAAGAAGCTTTTTTAAACGAGTCCTCTGGAGGATCGTAACAAAATTGCCTCCATTTCATATGTACGATATGCGTCGGAGTTTCGTTTTTATTGTCCCCATTTCTAGAACCATCAAATTAACCGTATTTTTCCCCCCTTCTTAAATCATATTCTAAATAAATGCTCACTTTTGTGTCCGATGACTTTCTACATGCATTCACATCACTGTCACTTATTGTTTACAATTCTCTTTCTGATAAGAAAACTGTTTTTTTATTGCAAAAAAATATTTCCACTGTGATAAGAACCGACGTCTTCTGCTTGAGAAGCATTATAATGATTAAATATTAGGAAAGAAAAAACAACGATATTCCCCATATCGGTCAGTCGCGTAAACTATAGATATGGTTTTGTTCCAACAGGAGATTTTCTGGATGCAGCTTCATATATCTCAAGCAGTTATTCATGTTGACCTTTACCCCACTTCGCATTTAACTTCTTTATCTGCAGCCCACGACCAGATTCCATGCGGCCGTTTTGCCTCTTAATAACATAAATTACGAAACGTAATTTAAGTTGGCCCTGCCTCTCGTTTAACTTAGTTCACCCAACAGTTAATTTAACATTTAATGTACCATTAAGAGCAACAAAAAATCACTTTGTTAACTGGATTTTAATAAAAAACGAATCTGTATTGTATATCAAAGATGATAAATGACATAATACTAAATTAAAAATCCAAGATTTAGCAAGTTGCACATATGAAGCACACGTGCCCGTTATAAATAAGTTGTAATTTTTCATACTGAGCCATTTTGCTTAATAACATTTTGCCGAATTATGAACGAAAGGGGCACACTTTATTTGAGAAAAAAATAATTACTCCTATTTTTTTGCTACTCTGTATATTATTTCGAAGTTTTAAATATGGCTACTCACTTTTCAGAAGGAACAAAACTTTTGGTAAAGAATAACTTTTTTTCTTAAAATGCAAAATAATGAAATTTACACATGCGGGGTGTTCCGTGACCAATGGCGTAACTATACTAGTTGAAGCCCGTGGCAAATTAATCGGATGGGGCCCTCTCCCACTCAATATAAAGACACTCAACCAACGTTAAAGTTTTTTTATTTTGTAATAAATTTTACTAAATATTATAATAATAAATGTTAGAATCCTCCTGTGCTCACGGCTCTCTCGAGCCAAGGGCCCCTTCTGGCTGGGGGCCCGTGACATTTCGTCCGTCCTGCCACCCTATTGTTACGCCACTGTCCGTGACATATCTGCTATAGTTTAGGGATATGTTGTCAAAGCAATTTCCAGTTAAACTCGTCTAGTGAACTGAATTGCAACCGAACTACAAGCGTTTCAACTGTTAAAACATTTATTATTTCAGAAAGCATAAGAACTGTTAATTTTGCATTTATTACCCCAACTACAGAATTATATTGCATTAATTACTCAAAATATTCACTCAATTTCTCTCTACAGATTTGTGCTCTTCTCAAATAAGATGTTGCTGTTCAAAAGAAAAAAAATTACAAAAATTAGAAATCTTCTAATCGAGTGGTCGGGATAATTCCCGTTAAGAAAATTTATTATTTATGTACCACAGTGAGGCGGTGCACCATAGTGTTATGACAAAATATTCCTAGATTATCCCAAGAATCAAACTCTTTTTTTTTCTTCTACAATATTTGAAATGTTTACAGTTCGATTACGATTGAGTTTAGCGCATATATTTTTGACTTGAAATTGCTTTGACTCTGAAGTTATCCTGTATAATTGGATCTATCAGTGAACACACTGTATTTTTTTAAATAAATAAAATTCTTGCCGAAAGTGGCGAAATATTGTTCAGAATTTGATCAATAGTTTTAATCATCTGGACAGTACAATGACAAATCGAGCTTTGAAACATACCTCGTAGTAATTGAATATACCCCGTATCGCATTCGATACTACACACGATATCCAGACATATAAAGTTTCGATTGAACTTTTTGCTTTTTTTTTCTACTTTTTCCATTCGATTTTCGGATTTTGGTCGGAATTGCAACTACGTATTTTTAAGCGAGTTTCTTCGCATTAATTTCTCGCTAAACGACGACAAAAATAATATTTTTAAGGGAAATATTATTGTTTGCTTGAAGAATTCGATTTCGATGGTTCGTTTCTTGGGGGAGCGCGTTTAAGGGCTCGACAAACATTTGCGCCAATCGAATTAAGGCGTGTGTATGGGTACCCTTAAGGGGGTTGGTGGGGTGAAAGGGTGAATGTCGGTCGCGAGTATTTCTTTTTTATTAAATTTTCGTTCTCCTTTCTTTTCAAAGAAAGACCTTTAATTTAGGAGTTTTGAATGGCAATACAAGGGAGGCTACAATTCCAGCTACATTTTTTTTTGTAAAGTATTTTATTTTATTATTGATCACATTGTCAACAGTCAAGATTTTTCTTGTATATTATATGTATAAGTATATTATTTATATATTATATAAACAATTTGTGCAAATATATACAAATCACGTAACCTAATTTGGTACAGTCACAGTAGTATATCTAGAAAACGGACCTTGTTATTTCTTAAATCACTTACATACAAATAGATTTCAATTATTAGCTAGCTCTATATGTGATTTATACATTATTCATAATTGTTTAACTGAATAGTAATAAACTTTACATGGATATACTATATAAAATACTATAATTGACTTGGAAGAAACACTTGAAAAAAAAAGAATTATTATTTGTATATTTAATTGTAAGTGTAACTTTGGTTGTCTAACTACGGGGGATGTTTCCAAATTTTGGCAACAGTTCCTAATATACTTGTAGGTAATGTTAGTAGTTAGAAACTAACTTTGGATAAATGTTTAACTATTTCACTTGATTTTTTCTGTTAGTTATGTAAGATGCGATTAAAAAATTGAAAGTCCAAATACCTTTGTTCAAACATAATTTATTAACAAACTAATGGAGAGTCATTAAATAAAAAAGTTAAATATAACTAAATTCCTAGATTTCTGGAAACATCCCTCATATAATGAATGAGCATTTCAAATTTAATGCAATATAGCACAATGGAAGCGCTGAAAACTATCGCGATCCATGCCTTTGGTAAAAATCCAAAAAAAAATACCACACCAATTGGATTAATTTACTATATGTGTACTCATTTGTGGTAAACTAGACAAAGGTCATTCCACCCGTTGTATTGAATTGAATTTGATGGAGCACACAGTGCCGTGAATACCCCAAATGTAAAGAATACCATTTTCTATCTAAATATTTTTCTCAAAACCTTAAATTGTCTTAAATTATTATTATTATTATTATTTGAAAAGCTCACCCAATAAAGGAGATACCTACCTTAAAAAAATAAATAGGAGATTCAATCGTTCACGTCAATCACAATATTGTTTATTTAAAAAAAATATATTTTTCTTTGATTTCCCATTTAAAATAACATCTAATCCATTTGTATGACTAGTATTTAAATAATATCGTCATAACAATTGCAAATAATAATAAAATTAATGAAAAACGACAATTATTAAGAATTAATTAAAATCTAGGTAACCTTGCTTGAGCAAATATCACTTTCCTCGAGTGGTCGATCAACAACAACCACATATTTACACGTCCTCAATCTTATTGCTGTCCTCCGAGGGTTCGCTTTTCTGCAAACAATCTCGAATGCCCTTCAGAACGATTTCCACGCGTCTATCCAAAGCTACTAGGTGAGGTTCCCAGAGAATTGGCGCAACAGGATCCCTGGACATGCTCTCACGCATTGCTTCGCTCAATTTCAACCCAGGTCCATTGTGGAATCTGCAAAGGAAAGAACAATTCCTAATTTTTGTATGAGAATTAATGTGAAAGAATGATTTGTTTGTTCCTGTTCATTCCTGCTTTCTCTTCAAACGCTACAGGCTCATAATTATTTCCGTCGGTTGTTTCGTCAAAATTACAATGCAGACGACGGCTTTTAAGCGAAACAAGAGTGAGAGATGGAACGAGCTGGAGGAGGTAGAGGCGTGGAGCGGTGGCAAAATGCCTCTCCTCTTCCCCCCGAAAACGCTTTGTCTCTTGCAAATAGGCAACGTTCAAAGGGAATTGTTAATAAAGTTTTCCTACGAATGTTTAGTTTTCATACGGACCGTTGTTTCTCTCTGTGTCTCTCAATTGTGCGGGCAAAAATTGCCTTTGGGCTTTTACCCAATGCAAACAAACACGTGTTATTGTCCAATAATATTTTTTCATAAAACCTGCATCAAAAATTCAACTTTTTATCCCTGTAGAGGGAGTTGATATTGGGTCTTTTTCAACCCCTATCTGTCGTAAGTGTCACAGAATTTTAGACGCCAATTGACACATTCTAAATCTGATTTTGTCTTGTACAAAAATTCATTTTATTCTATGTTCGACTACAAATTAATATGAAAGAAAAAAATTATTATTAACTTAGAAATTCATTCCCGAAAAATAACAAACTAAAAACGAAAGTAGTTTCGTGCTTGTTTTCATCACAATCAAATATGCTCAATGTCAGTCTTAAATTTCAATAATTTTGTCAAAAATACATAAATCAGCTGATAGTTGTCATAAATGTTAAACGAAGTCTTAACTAATTATCAAAATGTTACATTTCTTTTTTTTTCGTATCACTGTGCATTTTTATTAACGAAAAAAAATTGAATTTTCAATAAGGGTTTTATGAAAAATAACATATGTAACTCAGAAGGAAAATCCATCATTCGGGCAACTCAGGTGATCCGTCTCTCGTCTAGATCGTGCCTAAACCACCCGTTGCCTGAATGATGAATTTTTCTTTCTCGCTACATAATATACTGCTCACTACGCATCAAAATTAACGCACCACAAAAAATGTTCTAAAATTTAAAATTTATTTTCTCCCAGTCCAATGGTTCGATCTCAAAGATTTTTTCTCAATATGTAGGTTTTTCCTCACAAACGGCCTACTATTTAATATTTTTTTTTAGATTTTAATTTACAATTTTAAAATTTAAAGCAATAATACCTAAAAAAGGAAAACTGAACTTCACAGAAGAAAAGTAAAAAAAAACTAACAGAAGAAAATCAACACTGCATATTTCCACCTCTACATCTTATGATTAGATTAAAAAGTCTTTTTTTAATTTTTATTTTCTTTTATATTTTTATATTTAAAAAATTTAAATCTCTTTTATTTTTCAGAAAAATCGTCTTTGCTCCTTAGCCTAGCTCGTTTTAAATGTTTCATTTTTTTCTTTAACCTTTTATTCAATAAATTAGCACGTTGTTCATTAAAGGTCCACTATTTTATTTAATACAATATGATATAAATAAATGATTCAAAAAACAATTTGTCCAGAAAAACTGCATTTCAATTATGTTAATCAATAAATGTTACATTTGGAACGCTCCACAAATTGTTGTAAAAATCAATGAAAAAACATTATGTTACTCGCACACCCTGTATATGCGTAAAACTAAAAATCTGAATAAAGATATTAAAAACTAAGACGTTTCTGTAGAAAAAAACCTGCATTTGAAAAAAAACCCTTTCAGATCGAACCATTGACGAAATTGAACCCTACTCAGAATCGTTATTCAAGTGTGAGCAATTATTTTCTTTTAACACGTATTCGTTGCCACTGATGCATTATCGCGTCACACTCATGCTTACTCATGTGCCACTCGCACGATAATGCGTCAATCACTTTTATGCTACGCAATATCGCATCTATAAGTTAGGCACTGGAATTAAGGGGTGTGCAGCAATAAGGAGGTAACTCTATTTTTTTAATTTTTGGAAATTCAAAAACAACGTTTTAAAAATTGAATTTCAAAAACAATTTTTTGTTTGTTGTTTCATATCGCAGTATAAGTACCTACTTGTGATTCTAGGTCATTTCAAATCCACTCACTGTTTTTCAGAGAGGTAAGGGGACGTGTAAAGTGTGTGTAAAGTTTAGAATTAGCTCCTTATTGCAGCTCATTGAAAAAGGCAGTCAAATAAAGGAGAACAAAATTTGCTTGAAAAATAGAAAATCAATGTGACAATGTAATGAAATGAATGAAACAAAATAAAACTAAAATTCAATCGTCCTCTTGCTCAGTCTTTGTCGTATCTATGTAGCAGGAGGACGACTGAATTTTTTGTTTCATTCAATTCATACATTATCACATTAATTTTCTATTTTTTTTTTCAATATTAAAGAGTTTTCAAGCAAATTTTGTCCTGCTTTATTTGGTTGCTTTTTTTCAATAGTGTTTAATAAAGAGGTAGCTTCAGGAGTTCTCCCCTTATTGCACCACTCAATTTGTTGGAGCTGCTGTTATTTAGCATGACATAGCACAACTAATTTACGAAATTGTTGCCTCATTGAAAAAATGATTTTTTTTTTGGAGGAATACATTGCTAACTAAAAATCACTAAAAATGGAGTCCTTATTGCTACATATTTCTCAATTGCGCATAGATGCATGCATAGGCATTCCAAATTTTTCGAAACTATTAAAGTGGCACAGGGTAGTGTGCACCGATGTAGTAGTGGTAGCAAACATGTTAAGTGATATTAAAAATGCAAAGATGAACTCACCCTGTAGATAACTAGAAAATCGAAAAATAAAAAAACCACCCTGTATCTTTAACATGTTCGATTGGATTTTTTTTGGAAAAATCTATGAACGAATTGAATTAAAGCCGAGTAAAAGATAAAATATTTCCAGGTAAACTAACGTCTTAAAGCGAGACACAAACAATGAATAAAGGGGAGCGGTACAGAAACGGGGTGCACCAATTAGACCAATAAAACGTCGCGGTTGTTTTCCCCTTTTGATACGAAAATATGACTTTAATTGCGGCACAGCCACGGCCACGGTAATTTCACGCCAAAGGTAATGGAACGTCCCGCAAAGGCCTAATTAACGTCCCAGATTAACCTGTTTGCGGTCGAATAATAAATTATTCCTTATTAATTTTTTCTCTCTCTCACTCACTCTCTTGCTTACACCCCTCCCGTCCTCAATCTCAAGAGTAAATTTCGAGCGCAATTAAATCGGATTACATTGTTAGTCTCTCTCTTTCTCTCTCTCTCTCTGGCACTGCCTGTCCCTGTTTCTTAGGGTGAGCAAGAAGCCATATTTATAATAAGCAATAAATAGAACGTTAGGACACGTATGGCAGTTACGCGGCTGAATTTTAACTAAGCAACTGGAAGGATCGGGCCGAAAGGGCTTTATTTTAGAATGTTTCTCGTTTTGCCCATCCCGTACTCCGCTTTATGTGGATTTAAATAAAGTAGTAGCCAACGTAAATTATCGACTTTAGCTTCGTCGGGACAGCTACTAAAAAAAGTTCTTAATCCTGAAAGAATAATCCTCTAGTATTCTTGATAAAATGGCGGATGCCCCTTTGTATGAATTCTTCAACTTTCGATAAAAAATTCATTTTTTTACGTTGAAAAGGTGAATGTACGTAACTAATACAAATATATATTTTTATATAAATATTTGTTGTATATATATATATACAAATATATAGTATATACACATTTGTTATAGTATATTTAATGATAGAGAAACAGTCTAATTAAGCACCTCATTAAGAGCTCCATAGAATGTAGGAATTAACGTGGAAAACAAACAAACGTTTCGAGCCGCATGAACACGACGACGACAAACGAAATAAACGGCAAAAAGGGATGTGTTCGAAACAACCACGGGCCATTAAAGGAAAGTAGGTGGAGGAGGCACAACGACCTAACTCGGAGGCATGAGGACAATCGAATTTATTAACGCGTAACCCCATTAATTCGATCGTTTAACGTTTTAACGGGGAAACGATGGAAGGGCCCTTTTCTATGAATGAAAAGATTTTCTCGTGTTTGTCCTTAGGGAAAACGGCAATGATTAAAATTAGACAAAAAAAAACAACTGGGAAAACTACTTGGAAACTTTCCACAATGTTCTTTTTATATGGAACACTAAGCGATGCGGGATTGTTGGAGCCTGTCCCTTGAGAGGGGGAGAGGGACAATACCGACCCCTCCCCCCTTCTAATAGAAAAACCTTTAGTTTTGCGATCGCGTGTAACGATTCACAATTCGTTTAATTGCTTTCCTAGATTAGGTTTTAAAAGTTTTGCGCCTTGAAATTCGGCCAAAAGGAAAGGCCTCGTTGGATCGTTAAAGTGTCCATTAGAAAACGTTCGTTTTTTTGCAATGGAACGCACCCCCCTTCGAAGAAAATCGCTTACCGCAATGAGGTTGCCCATTTACAAAAGAAAGTAGCGTTTTTTGTGATGGAAAAAATAGAGCACTTGAAATCACACCATGTCTTAAACAAGCTTTAGATGTTAGAATCACGTGTATTTTTCAAAGAAAAATCTAGATACAACTTCGTTGAACATAGGGATAGAAAGGCAAAGATCTAAAATGTCCATGGGATGTTAAAATTGTTGGTATGCATGGGAACTAATCATATTAGGACGTCCAATCAATATTCCTTCTTGTATGGGTCAATTTGGATTTAATTGATGACTCTCACAATAGAATGGTGATATGGCCAGAAGGAGCCAAGTCAGGCGAGTAGTTTTTGGTTCGACTTTAATGTCAATGTTGTTTTGTTCTGAGAGTGTAGTGGAAGACAAGATTAACACTGATGAATGCGTTTGAAATGGACGTTTTTAGGACGTATTCAAGATGTATTAACGTAATCTGAGATTAGTGGGAAAAACAAACTTTTGCTAAAGTTATAAAGAACGTTAATTAAAAAAAGAGGGAGAAGCCAGAAAAAGAAAAAATATTGAAGCGCTTCTCGTTGGAAAAAGTGGCTTTCTTTCGAGTGTCACGCTCTCGATGGGGCCGGCACCCTTCCCCGTGCCATTTCTTTTCTATCCGACTCTGAATAATGCGATTCGAGCGCCACTTAAATTTCAATGGGGACACGTCGAAAAGAAAGCTTTAGTTAATCTTTTCCCTCCTCCAACCCGAAAGCTAAACACTCTCGCCCGTCACCCCGAGAATTCTATTATTCCGAATTAAACTCGACAGACTAACGATGAAAATAACAACCGAGACTCGAATCGATGCATCGATCAGATTAATGGCCCTTTAAATATTTTAATATGATTTATTTTTTCTCTCCCCCCCCCCCCCACTTTCTCTCTCTCTCTTCATCTTTCTCTCTCTCTTCCTCTTTCTCTCTCTCGTGCGCGCTTTCTATCTATCTCTTTACCACATCTCCCTCTTCTATCAATTAAGCCATTAATGACAGATGATACAAGATTCACCTTGGCTGAAACAATTGCTGTCTGCGGGAATTAACTCTCGATTCAATTATTGCGCTTTAACTATTTTGGCAAAAAAACGGGCGCACACACACACACGCGCACTGAGTTTTATAAGCCATTAAAAGGCTGGGGTGCGGGCTTATTCAAATAAAACGAATTTGAGGTCTAATTGAACCTCTACCTTTGAAAACCCTGTAATTCACCACTTGTCGCTATGTGTGTATGTGTGTGTGGGGAGGAAAATCAGAGCGAAAGAGAATATATTATGAGTTGACACGGTTTAACGGTAATATAATTACTTTTACATTTTAATCGCTCGATCGCTAGTTGTAGTTCAGACTCGGTGCCTTGACAGGCATCGTGCGGGGGCGGCGTTTCGCCACCATTGTTAAACACGACACAAAAGGAATGTTTATTGAATTAATTTGGTGCCGTTTGTTCGTTTACTTATTTTTTTTTAAGGAAACTGAGCATCACTCACTATTGCCACTATACATGTCTATTGCAAACACCCGTTCTTGAGACCTTAATCCTATTCAGTCTTCAGTTCAAACACCAAAAAGTACTATACTTATGGGATTACGATGGGAGTTACACACTGTTTTGTGTTGTTGTAAATATGTTAAGAATTTCATGTTGGTATGCCAAGGAAAAATAGTTAAATAAATTCAAAATGACATCAATAAAAAATAATAAACTGAATAAAATAAAAGAAACTGGATACATAAATACGTATAACATTGTGATTAACTATAATATAACGGAATTCTTAATATACGTCTTGTGTATATGAAAAATTAATGATGTAGTTTGCACCACAACTGGCTCGAATAAGTTCAATTTGGCCTTTGGGGCGTACTTCGCTAGGAGCACGCTATCAAATAAGTGAGAATTTTTTCCAGAAAGTAAGATGATCATCTACTATGCAACTGAAAGATTTTTGAGCAGAAAAGAAGCCAGAAGAAATACTTAATTGTAGATTTTTTGAAGAAATTGAGCCTCTAGTGAGCTTTGAACCACCAGGCTTATACATACAAGGGATTTTATATTAGCAAAGTTACTAAGTTACCAGGTAATGATACAAGAGCTGCCCTCGGTAGGGCGATAAAATAAAATATTTGTCATTTTACTAATAACAGTATGAGATACCGGTTACGTGTAATGTCGCGTAGCCGCCCCCAAGGAAGAAAAACTGTTTACATAATGTCCAACCTTTCACGGTCCTGACCGGGTGTAAGGAGTCTTTGATGGAAGCCAGAAAGAATCGCTCCGAGCAAATAACGGGTTATATCCTAGTGAACAAACATCGGCATCACACATATCGCACGCCCGGAAGGCGTTTCCATTTAGACGTTGCCGTTCGTTGTGGAAAACATTAAGTGTTGGGTAAATATAAACAGTCGAGATTTGGAAAAATATTGGGAAAGTTGCTTGGAGCGCTTAATTGGACCAAAAAAAAGACTGGGTAAACCTTAGGAACGGGGTAAAATTATATTAGGTCTCGTTAATAAAAGTGTGAAATAACGATGATCGTCCTCGTCGTTGTGTCGTCTCTTTGGAGCTTCATTAAACCGCCGAATAATTAAGAGAGTGAACCGATTCCCGCTTGTTAAGCAGCCAATTATCGGTGGTTGAAACAACGTTCCGGACCCGAACCGTTTTCTCTAAATTTATTAGCGCTGGAAGTTCAATTAGCGTGTCGACGCTTTGTTGACGATTTGTTAATTAATTAAATATCGTTTTTCAATCAATTTTCTTTGTACCTGAAAACAATCGACTGGGATCAAGACCACCTACCGCCCAATCCGACCTCGAAGCTATTCTTCATGTATGTATGTCATAGTCACTTAATGAAATCTGTCTTTTCATAAAATGACTAGGGAGTCAGGCTCGATTTTGCACTATACTATATCTAGTTGGTTTACGGAGGGAATTACATACTAGTTATTTGTGTAGAAGGACAAAATGTGCATATACCTTAAAATGTCGAATTTATTGTCTTTTCAAATGCATTGTAATCGTTCTGTGAAAATTGAAACATTTTTTTTTTTGTTAAATTTTATCTTAACTTAGCGTCATTTTTTTAAGTAAGGTAAGGTAAGGTGTGGCTTGGTTAGACAAAAAGAAAAAACTCGTAAAGGAAAATGGCCTCAAAAGAGTTACAACGCATGCACAAACCAATAAATTCGATATTTTACGGCAAACGCACGATTTTGTCCTTCAACACTATATGCTGAACGAAAATTCACAGAATGTATGGCGATGTATAGTAATGAAATAAATAAGTCGTTGCATAAGCAAATTATTCAAATGGAAGTAACATAGTGATTGTATATTTTATGGCCGGTAGTTCATGAAATGCCTAGACTCTTCGTGAAACGAAAAAGCTCACTAAAAGACTACCGACATATAAAGAAGTGTTCCGTGATAATGATTGGATCTGTTTATAACTCTGGAACAATGAGGGACATTTGGTTTGGACAAATACTGACAGAAAATTTTTAAATTTATTTAACCCCACTCAAGAATTTTTAAATGAAAATGTGTATATGATTGTGACTCGCTTGATGGACTGTCCAATTTTCCATTTAACCTTTAAAATTAATAAATAAAATAGCAAGTATGATTAAAAATTTATAAATAAAGTGCTTAAAACTGAAGAACTCAGTAATTACAAAATAATTAGGAAGAAATAAGAAATAATGTTACAGTAAAGATTCAAATTGCATTCCTCCTTCAACAGAATAATTTAAAAAATATATATCAAAGCTTGTTGACACTCATGCCTAGCTAGATTGGAATAATATCTTCTTTATTTATCAACCAATTTTAATTTCAGAGAGAATTGGATGTTCTAGCAAATGACTCACAATAATATACTGGATATCATTAAAAAATACTTAGGCGGGATTAAAATTTCTAAAGATTGATAAAGTCTAATTATTTATTTTAAAAGCCCTGAAAAAATGCTGTAAATCCATTTTTTCCCCAAGCCAATATCCTTTATAGTTGTAGAGTTATAAGCCAGCATCCTGTATGTATTCTAAACAACTCTATCGGTTAAGGAATGCATAACAAACACTTGGTGTCTACTATTTTCAACAACATATATTGTTGTTTAATAGTTTTTAGATTTGACGTTTCCTTCATGAATGCGAACAAGACATCTTCAAAATTTTGGACACATTTCCTTCACCACTCTATTACGAAAGATGTCTATCGCAACTTGGGCTAAAATCTGTCATATCTTTCACCCTAAAAGCCGACTTTTGCCATATTACAACAGTGGTGAGTTTTAATTAAGAAAAAAAGCAAATCCCCCCGTTTCGTAAGTGTTTCACCTCCCTCCCCCCCCCTTTTTTTTTCTTTCGTCATCTTCGTTCTCAAGTCCCCTTTCCTGTTTTGTGTTGTTCCGGCGCCCGTTTCCGTCATTTTTCTTCTTAATCGAGCGGATTACGCGGCAACCACCCCAGATTAGGATGATCGAATGCTCTCCGGCATTAGCTTAATTCGCATCTCGAAGCGAAATTACGCCGCTCAAAGTAACAACACACGAAAAAAAAGACTTTGTTTTAATTAAACGTTCGTCTTAACATGTTGAATTTTTCTACTACTATTCCAGGGGAATTTCTAACACGTTTGGCAACGTTGCTCTATAATTTTTTTATGTTTTCAAACATTAAAAAAAACAAACGTTCAAATTGAGCTGATCAACTGCCAGAAATTTTACGATACGAGCGACGCTTCTCGTGTTCTGGATACGTGATCCAATAATCCAAAGACACACACACACACACACACTCACACACAGACTCAGAGACAAAGAGAGAGATAGAAAGTTCGATTGACTTGCGGTGAAAATGAAACATGACTTAGACATTCGGCTTGAGGCCAAGGTATTGTTCCTGAGGGACGGATCCTGTGGGTTATAATGGGAATATCTGTTTGCACGTTTGCGCGTACCTCTTCCACTACCATCTCTATGGAATTAACGCGAAACTTTTCGATTGATTTTGCTACGATTTAATTTATTATTTTCTATTAGCGCGTGGCTATTAAATCATAACACCGTGAAAACTTGAAGCTCAATGTTGGTTGTCTCATGGGAGTTGTGCTTTGTTAAAGTTGTCTGACGATTTACGTGGACGTTATTAGGGAACGTGACCCTTCTTCAATTAAATCTCACACTAATTCCCTGGACAAGACATTGTTATTTGAAAATTCTGTAGTAATAACAACAGTGCACGATTTCATTTGAATAAATTTGAATTGGTATTGATTTCAATCATTTATGAAGGTACTGTACAGATTGTTCCAATTTTGTTCTATTTGTCATCTTCAGGCTTTCTTGTTTATTTCTGAATGATAGAAAGGTGCGGTTTTCGCGACACTGTCCTATTTTTTTGTAAAACAAAACATAGCGCAAACAGATTTTTCCTAACAATCTTCCTTTTTGAAATTCAGGACGATTGCGAAAAATTGTTTCTTGTAGATCTTTTAACGTTTAAACCAGTGGCGCAATCGGTAATTTTCTAAAATCGATAATTGATGAGAAATAAATCAAACAAGTAATGTTTTAAATGGGAAATTCTGCATATTTCGTACTCGTTGAGTTCGTATTTCTCTCAGCTTTTTAAAAATTATATAACTTACTGCAACAATTTCTTTTAATAACCTCAAAATGAATAATTTTTATTATCTACTTTTATAAATGTTTATTAGTAGACTATAAAAATTAAGCAAAGAATAATTAATAACTAAATACAGGGTGTAACAGATTATCAAGCCGATATTTCAGGGGGTCATAGTACTCGGAAAAATATGAAGAAAACGCTAATACATCCATGGTCAAAAACGCACCATTTTTGATATACAGGATGGCAAAGTTTGATTTTTTTTAAAACGCCCTGTATAAATATTTTCAACAGTTTCTATAATTTAATTTTTATTTAGATTCACTTATTTTTACTGTTACTTCACTAATACTTATGATTCACTATTAAAAAATGGTTAGGATTTTCTTTTGCTTTTTTTACTTCTTCCTTAATATACGTCGGTAGCTATTTATGCAAATCTTTCGTAAATGGTGAAAGATACGAGAATAATTCAAGAGATCAAAAAGTTAAAGAAATGAAGAAGGAATTTAAATGTGAAATCAGCGTTCCTATAGGAAATTCCAAAGAAAAGTTTGGAAATAAAAAATAGTCCGTGACCTAGCAAAACATAAGACCCTGTATATGGAAGCAAACGATTTTGAGATTTTCTTGTAGAAGCTCTTAAAAAACATAGGAATACGAAATTTCATTAAGTTATCTTTAAACATATGGAAGAAAATAGCAAAAAATAAAAAAAAAATCAAATTTTGTCACCCTGTATATCAAAAATCGTACGTTATTGAGCATGGGTATGTTAGCATTTTCTTCTTATTTTGCCGAGTAAGGAGGAGAAATTTTATTTATAGTACTTTCATCCCCAGAAATATCGGCATGATGATCTGTTACATCCTGTATATTTAAAGCTCATACAAATTATTTAAATTGCTTTTCGTTAAGTCTCAAACATATTTCGCATACTTTTTTAATTCTACATAAAAGGAATTTTGAGGTTTATAGGGCTTTGCTTGCAAATCTCTAAATGCCTTTTATATTTATGACAGAACTGAAATTTGCTGTTATTTCACATTGGATAAAATAAGTCTTATTTTCTTGTGTGTTTTCATAAGAAAAAATCTACTACCGATAAGTCTGGAGATTTTGTAGGCCATTTAACAGGCTTAAATGTTTTATTTAACAAGTATCTAATAATCCTTCTTTAAATATGGTCTTAAATCTTCACAGCATGAGCTGGGGGTTCCTTCAGTTAATAAAAAGTACTATTTAAACGCGCCAAATGAATATTATCATTCAATTAAGGAGTGATATTTGACAATATTTTGATATGTTCTCTCAAGTGTGCAAAAGTTGTATTTTTTTCATAAATTGAGACGCAACAAACTGAAATGAAGTCTTTCGTATGAATTTTATAAAACTAATGACAACCAAAAACAAACTTTAAATGAAGGTAAACTTCCAGAGCCTATTAATAAAAAATTTATCGCAATTTCAAGCTTATTATAAGCAATTATTATAGAGAACTACACATTTTTAAAAAGTTCACGAAAAGACGAATTCAACAGGTTAAAAATATAGTCGATATCCTATTTAAAATGTCATAAGTTTGGTCTACATCTCACGAATGAACGATTTTAAAAAAATGCCGAGTACGCCATTGATTTCTACGTTAAAAGACCTATAAAAACCAGATTTTACCTTTCAGGTAAGTTATCACAGACCTGAGATACGAGGGAAGTCCCAAAATGATAATTTTTCATAATCGCTTTATATATCAAAAAGAAAGAGTGTTTGGAAAAACTTTCCTTGCGGCATCTTTTGTTTTATAAAAATGTAGCACAGTGTCCCGAAAGACGCATCTTTTTATCTTTCATAATAAACGAGAACCGTCGTAAATATAACAAAATCGGGAACACCCTGTACTTTTTAGCACACATTGGCAGATTTAAGCTAAATTTTGTTTTTTTGTTTCCCATTTCCTCTTAAAGCAGGACCACTATATGACAAATGTTCTAAATTGACTATTGTTGCTTAAATTATGAACGGAATTTATTAAAAGCCTCACTTTACCGTGTGCTAGAGTTTCCGAATTGAAAAATACCAACAAAACCGCTAATTCTCGCAACTGGAAACATCATCACGTTTAGCCAGGTGGTAGAAAGGGGCCCGCTATGCATTCACACTTATTAAATTTTGTTTAATATCGGATTTAAGCGGCACCACAAAGCGCTTTTGACAATGTTAGAGGGAAATTATCTGGCGGCGCACCTCCGAAATTGAAATTTAAATTAAACCTCCCGTCGACTCTGTTGCAACTAAATAGAACATTCCTTTTCACCCCCTCTGTTCCCCCAAAAAAGGGTAGATACCTCCAGGCTTAAACCATGTCAGAACTCACCTAATTAAAGTCTCCAGAGTGGATCGTCGAATCAGGCAACATTGCAGCAACGGCGCCAGTATGGAGATTTCATCATGGAACGGTTTACCGAAACCGCGACCGTGATCCAGATGTAATGTGAAAGTATCGTTTCCAAATAATCTAAAACAAAAACGAACCATTTTGAGTTAAATGAACGTTTTGAACGTGAAATCCAACTTTCCACCCCCGAATTAAGCTTTCTGATGAAGATGTCACGGCCGGGAATTTCCAGAGCCCCAGATCAAATCGAACATGACAGCTGATGGAGGTTTAAGACCAGAGTCAAGTTTTACCTGTACCGAAATTCGAAACGTCAAGATTAATTCGTTGTGGAAATTTCATTGGAAATTAAGTTGAATTTTGTTAAATAACCCCATACTTGAATGTCTCATAATGGTGTCTGTCCATGTTGCCAATCAAAAAATCAAACACAGACATATCCATTAAATCGTACAGTCTTCTGTGCTCGTCATATGGCGGAATATCCCTCACCAACTGACAATAATTCGGATCGGTTTCCCATTGAGCCTTTCGTCTTTTATGGTAAGAACGACGCCACGGATGTCTCCATACCTATATAAAACAAGAAGAAAATTTACCACGTAACACGGAATCCCGTCCAAAATCTGCATATGTATTACTTTAGTGGGAGCCAGTTTTCCAGATGGCAAAAACGCCGCAAAACTTCCTTCCAACTTGTCTGGATTGCCGCAAATCGCGTGCGATGTGTCGCAATAATAGGAACATTTACCGTGGAAGCACAAATTGTCCGAGGGCGACACGAAGAACGTGCTCAGAAGATCGCCTTCGGCCCTTTGATACAGCTCGGTGGTCATGTTCAATAGACGTCCAGTCACTGGCATCGCCCTTCTGAATCCTAGAAGTCTGAAAAGATTATTTTAATTATTTACGTGTAATTAACTTGTTTCTGCCACCCCTTCCCTCCTCTGTCTACTAACGATCCAGGAGCGGGATGCAACTTTCTGGGACTGGCTCATAAAAAGTTTAAAAGTTCCGCCGGCTGAAACTCTTCCGACAACTTTTCGACGAAGGGTGATTAAATATAATTCTTTTTTAAACAAGTCGAATAAAAAGTGCGGCGAAAAACTGAAGACGTGGGGAGCGAAATCGGAGAACGAGATGCTGAAGGAGTTGAGTAAATAAAGGCTTAGTTGGCTGGAAACTTTCGGATTGTGCTTCTTTTATTGATAAAATCGCATTTTAACCATACAAAAGTCACTTTTCCTTCCACATGTGAAATCTCAATTATTTTCTTCTTGATCCATGTATTAGGAAACGAGTCAGTCAAGGACATGTGATAACGTAGCAATAATAGTTTGTACAATAAATTTTACACTCGTTGCAATCATTGTCTTTTCGCTCTAGGCGTACAATAAGCTGCTACATTGTTAGAAATTCGTATTTTGAAGTGAATTCTAAAGAATTCACTTTCGATTATTTAAAAAGTAGCTATAAATTAGTAAAATTAGTAAAACTGCATCTAATTATATAGATAAATTGGGGATTAGTGTAGTTTAAAACCGCGTACATTTTATTTTCTGAACAAACTAGGAAATGAGTTTTCTAAGAAAATATGTTAGGCTTAAAAAAAACTCTAACTAATAACGTTACTACGTTGCCAATAGTGACATTAAAAATCCATCAGCCGAAGGCGTGAAATAAATCAGCAAACTTGTAGAAAAATATGTCCTAACTAGGAAGTTGTAATTTCAACCTGGGGCCGATATTCGCGGCTTCTTTCCCCCGGCTTTATTACGAGACGACAACGGAAGAATGACAAATTTCCCTCTTTTCGTTTTCGTCCCGCATTTTTCATTGGCGCTAGCAAAGTTACCTAATTTATACTCTCGGGCTTAGCAACGAGGCACAAGGTGGGGTACAATGGGCATATTGGATTTCCTATTTAAAAAACGTGACTCAGGCCTTGATAATCTCGCCCATAGTAGAAAAACATTAAAAATTAATAAAAAAATAGAAGTCTTGTAACTTAATAGTGTTTTAAATGGTGTGTGACTATTCAAACTCCATTTAAAAGCGATTAAGAGTTGTTTCGGGTAGTGTGCGTTCTCTTTCGGGTCTATTCAGTCGTAAATCCTTTAAACGAAACGATATAAAGACAAACAATCCATGTGGGAAAAGCGACCATCAAAATAGAGAATATCGTCCCTATCAGCGTAAACGTAACGTATATTCAGAAACACATTCGCTTTGAATTTTATTAAGAGCAAAAGCCCTCTTGACGAACGAGAGGAAATACGTTTGCATTTCCTTTCGGATCGGGGTCAAAATAACCGATTTTCCTACGTATGTATATTTTAGCAATTTCCCCCGTTATATTCAAACTACGAGCGACTTTCTTAATAAACCGCTCGCATAAATATTTAGCGTTGACTCGCTTAACGTTCAAAAGCAATATTCGTTAATTGGGAAAATTTTCTATCCATATAACACACTATATACAGGGTGGAACAAATTTTATGCGAGTCATAGTTCTCTTGGAAACCCTACTAAAATAGTAAAACTAATGCGGATTTAAAATTAACTAACATTAAGGCACCCTATGTATTTGAGGACTCCCAAAACGAATTTTCACCTTCCATTTTTCCATGGAACCTAGGTTAAAATTTTGTATACGTATCGCTTTCCATTTTAAAAGTGAGCAAAACTTTGATCGTAAACGGGGCCAAAAGCAACTTTTCTCGAGTATCTACCTACCTACCGGCGAAGCGAAAACTTGTAATGACTATAATAATATAAACTGCGACTTAATAAAGTCTCGGAAAATCGTTCGAACAAAAGAAAATTTTTGCGGTTGCATCTGGTGGTGGTGGTGAAAGAGGAAAATTGACCCAGGAACTGGGAAAAGGGCAATAAGGGGCCTGGATAGTGCCATTAACTTTTAATATCGTCAGACTGCGGCCACATCTTTTTCAAGAGTTACTTTTAATATGTCGAGACATTTGGTTGCGGTTCCAGTTTTAAAATGTCGCTGTTTCATTGAACTGAATTGAAGTTGAACAACGAACATGGATGGCTTTAATATCCTCCAAGGAAATTTTCGAAATGAGGAAAAATGACATTAAGCCAAAAAAAAAAGGAAAATTTGGTAATGCAACGGCAACGTTGCTATAACAACGCCTCCTCTGTTTATGATGTATCAACAATGAATATTCAAAACGTTGAGAAAAAGTACGTTAAGCGGGTTAAATAAACAAAAAACAACAAACTCCCCGGTCATTTTTAATTCGTTTCGTAATTAACTCGTAAATATTAACCATGGCGGCGCCTCTGTGCGGTCACGGTTGCATGCTTCCGCTCTCGTCGAATCAATTTGGCTTAAACTTTACGAAAAAACGTTAATCCGCCTCCCCACGAATTATATAAAAACAATAATTCAATCGAATTCCGTATTTTGTTGTTTGTGCAGATGCTAACAGTTTTGATATGTTTTATGACGTTTTGGGCTGAATTCCTACCTGTCCAGATGAAAGGCGGCAATTTCTGCGTTATGTCTCTCGTAGTCGGTAAAGTAGAAATGATTGGGCAATGTTTGTTGTTCCCTAGGAAATCTGCAACAAAACAAAAATTCATTGTTAGAATTTTGCAAGTACGAACCTGCACACATGAAATTTGGTTAAAAGATAAAACTGACTACGTAAGTTAAATTGTAATATTTCTTGACAATTGACGTATGTGTGTACGTGCAGGGTCGCCAACTTGTCGCCAACGAAAACCCAGAGCGTGCACACACTCACACACACACACACCCCCATCTCTTGATTTGCGAAAAATTCAGGCAAGAAATGCGCCTCGAATACGAAATGGAATTTTCTCATTCAGAAATAAACATACGTGCATCACATTGAGAAATAAAAACAACTAAAAATTGCGGAAAATCGATTTTGTTTTACATGGATTTATTTAATTTTACCTTTTAAAGGTATATTCAGACTGAATTACCGAGTAATGCCATAATAAACGTTTACAATAAATTCTGGACACAATTTTCACCTCATTTTTCTAAAAATGCTATGAAATTGTTGAGTCAACAGATATTGTGTAAACCACTTCTTTGACGAAGCAATGCAAATTTATGTTGAAAACATTTAGTTTATTTTAACAAAATTGAAGGGAAAAAGGGCTTACAATAAAAACGATATTCTGATAGCAAAAGTCACGTTCTCGAATATTCTCCGCCAAGAATCAGAATTCTTAAACTTTACTCAGCTCCCAGTGACACCCGATATTAGACATTTCATCGCCGTCACTTGTGAGCTGTTTGAAGTGGGAAATTTAAATATTACATTAAATGTTACTGACAATAAATCAAGACCAATTTCGAAAGTAAACAATTTCCTTGGCCACTTTTGTAAGAATACTGTTTTTAAATTTTTTTTTCCTAAAATAAATACTTTTATTGGCATAGCCTGTAATAAAAGTGAGTGTTTAAAAACTACTGTAAACATCTAATTAACCTTTCTAAAAAAGTTCCGACCTAGTTTACAAATAGTGTATTATATTGTGCAGTTTACATCTAGAGGGTGGTGGGGGACCAGCTAAACAAATGAGGGTGGTAGATCCCTACCTAAAAAACAAAGACCTACCGCCCCACGTGCAAATTAAACACATCATAATCGGCGTCAAAATTTAAATTACAATCGTTATCGGGGTCGGTTTATTGTTCTATATTGGACTGTACTCGATAAAATCGAACCCCGTTTACTGGGGTTTTACGATACCGCTTTTTAGTACCGTCATTGCGCGTTGATATGGCCACACCCAATCTTTTTTTTTTAATAAAAATCTTCGATAAACGGTTTATTGTCATCTTCGCTCGTAATTCGTAAAGGAAAAATTATTATTTAATATAATGGCGCCTGATTTAAATGGAAATAAACAGACCGTATCACCAGAAGCCATTATGTTGCGGTCTAGAATTGAAACTGAATTGAATCGGTTTCGGTCCGTTTGCCCTAAACTGGGACCGAACAATCTTGTTTATCATAACTGTAGGTAAACGGGTTTTCCCACTAAATTTACGATTTATGTATACTGACTGGCAACAACTGAGATTTTAGGGGGGAAAAATTCTTTGTTCCAACTTTCAGCTTCTTAGTTTACGACATTCCAATACAGAGTGCATGAACGGAATATCGTTCGTGTCTAATCTTGACGTGACATCGTACAAAGAACCTTCGCCCCTTCATTCCCTCCGCCATTAAATCTTTTAATATCTCAATGCACTATAGTAAAACAACACTTTTTTTCATCAAGGAAATGCAACCTTTCATATTCAAACACTTACCTCATGGGCTTGAATAATGCCTGTAACTCGTTCGGATAGTCGATGATCAACTTCAGTTGAGTACCTCCAGTTTTTTGAGCTGAAAAAACGTAACATATTATTGTTTTATTTATTTTTTTGGGGGAGCTAGGCGTGTTCAAGTTGAGAAAATGTTAAGATATCTACAGTTTGAATTTTTCAGGATTACCCATTCGTCGTCAGTTTATCAAGTTAGTAAAATTATGTCTTATGGTCTCTCTATTTATTTTTAATGTATAATTAATAGTAAAGAAAGGGACGCTGTATAAAATATTGTCTTAGGAGTTACGCAATGCGTCGTTGAATGTGTTTAATTTACTAGAAAAAGACAATACTATAAAGAGTGGTTCTAAATTAATTGCCTTGGTTGTAACATAAATTTTTACTTGACTAGCTCCTTTTTCCCTCTTTCCGTTCTGTCAACGACTATTTCTTTTCTTTTTTAATAGCAATAAAAAAAAGATAAGACTTATTTTATGGAATAATTTGATATTTAAAGTTTCAAACATCAAATATATCTTTCATTAATGTCAAATTAGCTAAAATTTATTTCCATCTTTGTATAACGTAGGCGTTCGAACTTTTCATCGGTTGTCCTTTCCAAAAGAGCAAACTATTCCTTTTTTCAATTTTAATATTAATGAACATAATACCCTTTTTTGATTTTCCTGTGCCATATAATTTGGAATAGTTCCTATAAAATTAATGACGTTTAATTTATGACGCAAGGGCAATCTGAAAAAATTCAAACAGTATATTGTGATCGGAGAATGTTTGAATGCATATGTCATTTTTGTTTTGTCGAAATAAGATTGAGACTGATTGAGGCTACCATTAAAAAGTTTTAGAGTGCTTTCGGTTATATTTAATAATTTGAGTTTTTTTCTTCCGACTAATAGAGTTAATTTGCCGATTATGTACGTTGAGTGACATTATACATTAATGGGCGTGGTTATTGTAAAACAGGCATGTTAGCAACTTTTCTTCAACTTTTTAAATTACGAAAGTAAGACTGGTGGCACTTCTTATGATTGTTTCAATGATTGCCTACTAAAAAGCATTGCCGAATATAATTTAACGGCGTTCCTTATCACATTGCTTGAATGGCAGGAACAGTGTCCATATTTTACCAAACTTAAGAAATGCGTAGGTCCGTATTAGAAATTTCTACTACCAATACTGTTTGAGAGTGCTGCTATGAAGATTGTGATCACTGGTCCAACATATCTAAAGATATTCTAAGACTTTATGGGCAAAACGTGGAAATGAACATACTTAAAGTCGTATAACTCGATCGCTTATAAAGCGTTCAATAACGGGCGATACATAATGCGACCCAAACTTTCATTAATTTGAAAACTTCATTTGCATGTCCCCGAAACTCTCAGCCAGTGGGCACGGCTATTCATCGCGCAATTTCAATTTCACCCCACGTCGGTCAGGTGAGACTCGAACAGACCCTTATCACTAAACGGAAACACACACACCTACCTCCCTATCCGCATAGAAAATATTCACTTTAATTTTTTCAATAGGATGCGACAACTTCATCATATGACGTGATTCTTATGGATTTGCATATGGTAATTGCATCGTTATCGGATGGAAAACAACAAGAAGAAAAAACACTACCGCACCTTGCTTAAATGAGAAGTGAAGGTGGAGTGGGACAATGCGAGTTATGTTAATTAACTCTCTCTTTATCTCTTTTATTTTCAGGTGAATAAATAAAAATAATTATGATTTTAAGCTCGAATGCCTGGCCCCGGCCAAACAATGAGCTGAAATAGCATTGGTGATGGAAACAGAGAGGGAAAGTAGTATACATATTGTGTAGCATGATGTTAAAATGCAATTTTCCACCATGGAATGTATGCAACCAGTTATACACTTGAGACAATCATAACAGCAAAGGATATGATGGTTATCTTTTCTTATTAATGACATTTTTACGTTTCACTGCAACTGTTTCCAGACCAATTGAGCGAACAATTCACTTAACACTACTGATGATCTGTTTTGTTTTTGTTCAGGCCGTTGACTCGGCAGCATTTTGATATAGCATTGCTATTCGGCCAAGTGGAAGACACTCTAAGTTTTAAATATGTCTATATATCTTTAGAAAAAATAATCAAGGAGGATCATGTTTGGTGATCGGACTTGCCACACTATTGATCTTGTTTTTTCTATTAACAACAATGTTAAACAATGTTAAAGATTATAATAAGAAAGATAAACATATACTTAGATTGTGTTCTATCATTTTAACTGTATTTAATAGAGTTACGAAACCTTTCGCTTTTCATAAATTTACCTTTTTTTAAGTGGATTTATTCATTCAAATCATTAATCAGAATCAAAATTTTATGGGAATTGCCTTTGACAGGTCTACAAATTGACCAAAAAGAATAAATCAGAATTAACAATCGATGCCATTCCAAATTTTCATTAAAAATAAAAGAAAATTATATCTGGCTTTATGAAGAGGGTGTGTTTTCATTCACTCTAAACACACATACACACTTATATAGGGAAAATCAAAGAGTGCATTGGCACAAAGGTAAAAAGATCATCAATCAAAAAAAAAAAGAACGTCACACGTCGTCGGAACGTTGAAAAATTATTTCTAACGAGTAACGGAATTATTATTTGTAAAGCCGATCGAAGCCGAAGAGAAATACGACGAACGGCTACGTATTTATATCGAATTGGTTTTCCCTTTGTGGGCCCGACAATAATTAATCAAAATCACACGAACGAAATTGTTGATTACGGTGGGGCCCTGAAACAAGTCATTTTTTTTCGCGATCGATCCCCAAAGCCAAAACCTCATTAACACATAATAGAGCCATTATAACAGTTGTAAAAAGTCGTTATTTTCACCCACGAACGTCTCAAATAGGGCCGCGTACTCTGTTTGTACACTGGTAGCGAAGTAAAACTACATTTAGAGACAATTATTGTTGTGCCACTGAAGAAAATGGCCATTCAAAAATCAAATGAAAAATTCAAAATGAAAAAGTACCTACAATTTGAGAGAAATAGAAAAAAATATGCAGAAGAAGTTGAGAGTATGTATGAACACGTTGATAAGACTCTTGAAAGATCTATTCTACATGGACAACGTGAAAATAGACGACAGCTGCCGCTAGAGGTCGTTTTTTGTGTAAAACTCAGTTTCCTATCTAAAATTTAATCTATTTATTTTATGCTATGAATACTTACCCACATGAAGAATCGGTTCAGTTTGCATGAGCCGAAGCAGCTCGTCCACCAAGGCGCTGCCCTCCGGATAAAGTTCGTGTTTGGATATTTGCATATGGAATTTTTCTAAAGTTGTAGCATTGCTTCTAAAAAAAAGTAGAATAAAAGCGAGTGTTCCAGGAATATTTCCAGAATTTGCAAATCGGCGATGGACATTGCGATAAATTAAACAGCCTCGTATAATTTCCTGTATACAAACGAGTGGGGTGCGTGTATCCAGTATTTTTCGGCTTTCAAAAACTATAATAGATTAAGCCCGGCCGCAAATCAGGGTGTTATGCAAGAAAATGCAAATAAAATACAACATTTCACGTCATCCCTAGCGGTATTTTACTAAAATATTATTATTTTCTATGTTTTGTTAGTTGCATACTTCAACTTTCCATTCTTTTACACACCAACCTGGATGAAAAACGGGAGCCTAATGAAGCAACAAAATACTGAAGCTCTATTTGGCTTTATAATTAATTTCCGCTTCGTGTTCACTGCGGTGTTTTATGTCTTTTCAACGGGCCATTGTAATTCTGGAACCTTGCATTTTATATTTAAGAAAAACAAAAGATATCCATACTCTACGAGGTGACACACATAAGTTATCTAAACTATTGCAACTAATAGCTTCAAGCAGTTTCTCAGACACAGGCCAAGTAGCAATCAAGAATTTCAGGGATATCCAGATATGAATCCTAGATATGGAAGACTTATTATTTTATTTGAAGCTTAAGACGTTATGAGCTTTCTGAGATTTTCTCAATTTCAAACACATACACTGACTAATTGACATTTTATTTCTGCGATTTATTGCGATTTTTCAACCAGTTGAGATCAAAAACTTTTGTAGAAACCGATTTCTAAGAAATACCTACGCCCTCTACGAATGACTGGTAAAAGAAAAATGACCATAGAACATTAAAACGTCAAGCGGCAAGAAGCCCCTTCCATACTAACAGATTGTTATTGCTTTATTAGTTTAATTAAACGTCAAGAGTGGCCTGACCACAAAATAATATATTGAATCGGGTCCTTCTTCAACATATACAGGATGATTCAAGTAACTGGTTCGTTAGAAACTTTTAGACTTGTAATTATTTTTAATGTTTCATATTTTGGAATTACATATTACAAATCCAAACTATTCATTAAATATATTCTGACAGACAAATTATTTCCAGTTTTACCACCGTAAGTCAATGTCAACTTATTGATTTCAAATGCAACATCCTACGTATTTTTGTAATTTTAGATTATAGCGATTGAGCTATTTAAGTACTTATTAGCTTTTCCTATTCTTACACCGAGCCCCTATTAGGGATATTTTAATTCAAAAGCAAAATCTTCCTAAAACTTTACAATATTTCTACAAAATATGAAATTCCCGGCTATTTTAAAAGCCAGCTTATAAAGGTTTGTTGACATGTTAACCAGCTCTAGTGGGTTAAGCTGACACGAAGATATTTTTCTAAGTAATATACAGGGTTTACAAAAAACAATCCCGAATTTAAAGTACTTTGAAAGCAAAAAAATTGTTTATTTTAAATGGGACACCCAATATCATTTGACATTTCTTTATGTCATAACCCGTATGGTCTTTATAAAAACTCTTCCTGCAAATCTAATTTGCTATATCCAGTTAACATGTCAACATGTCATTTTATAAGTTTAGCTTTTAAAATGATTGAGAATTTCACATTTAGCAGATATGATGTTTTAAGATTTTTTCTTAAATCAAAATAACTTAAAAATGCAAATATGAACAAAAGTATAAGAGTTTCCATAAAAAAAACATTACTTTTGGGTGGTACTTTTTTTGACGTATCCTGTAGAATTGAAAATAATTTTAAATTGCATACCCTGTAGTTCTGGTTATTGACCGAAGAAAATGAAGTAAATAATACCCTGTATGTTATACAGATCCTGCCATCTTAGATGAAGCAGGCGTATTGGATGGTGCTCAATTAATAATTTTACCCGATGGCACTTGTTATTACAAAAAAAAAAAATCCGGTGATGTTCCTTTGTCTATAAATCGATTAATCGAAAAACCCGAAAGGTACTTTTTTTAAAGTGTTCCCGGAAAAACTACGTACCTGCTTGCATATAAATGCGCCTTATCGGAAATCCGGAAAAATTTATCGACGACTACTTTCCTAAGGACCTGGAGGAGTGTCTTTTAATCATAATCATAATTCTTTTTATTATTAAAAAGCGTACTAGTGTAATCGATATCCTACTAAGGGTAAAACGGAGTAATCGTAAGTTTGTTTAATTAAAATCTTGTTTGGAAAAAGTTCTGCGAGTGACGCGTTTTTCTTAAGAAAACTCATCGAAGCCAACGAGAAGAAGGGGAGAGGGAATTAATTAAATCCACTTCACATCAATCTGCTTCTTTTCCCGGGAATGATAATTGAATAAAAATTGAAGCGAGTCATAAATGATATCCAATGCATTTTCCCAGTTAACGTGATAAAAACATTAAGCGAAAAATTGGGAAAAGTAAAAAACCGTGTTTTTGCCAATAATTAATGCTCGGAACTGACAGGTAGGAAATTGTACGTACACTTGCACGTGCGACCACTGCCACTTCAAAAATTTATATCGATAGTAAATCAGGTGCAAGCGGTGGACCAATTTCAAATGTCCAAACGATCCAGTTGAAACATCGCCATCCACTTCCGATTATTTCTGTCGATGGTCCTCGAGAGTTGTGACATTAAGTGGCCGCGATTTGTATGAGGAAAGGGAAAATGGCTCGATACACATGCTCGCAAACTCGTAAATTCAAATTCGGACCGAGATTCCTATTCTCGTGTCCAGAAAAGAAGGATTTTATGGCGCGTGCTGAGACAGCGAGAGATCGACCCTTTTCGAGTTACAACCGCATCCCCACCCGCTTTATGTTATGGGACTGATCTTTTTTCGAGAATGTTTTGTTTCTTGATTGTTGCCTATTTGGTTGGATTCTGGAATGAAATGGACCAATTTTTCGATTTTTGTTTGAAGTTGAAGTGAACAATTTTGGAAAAGTTCCAAAGAATCTGTATCTGTTCCTCAAGTTTTTAAGCTAACTTCCCATTGCCTGTACCGTGCGTTACATGTGGTCCTGACCTTACACATTTATATCCAGCATAATACACAAGAGTCACAAATTTTTGCCACAATTAATTTGCGTGGAAAACTCTAAAAACCAAAAGTAAATTATCGGGTTTCATTTATTTTAAAAAGTAATGTGAAAAAATATGGCAACATTGATTTGAATTGACTGCAAATCTGAAAACAGTGTTGCAATTTAATAAAAACCGTATTAAATAGAAAAGAACTATTTACAGTGTATATGAGTCGAGATGACATGAGCGCACCGTTGCCAGGTAGCTAAATAATACAAGTGATGTAACATTATGAATTTCCCGATACATATGTGTGTTGATCAATCGAAGTCGAATTAAAACGAACAGACGTTGTATTATTGAACATAGCGAAAGGGGAAGAAGAAAGACGAAGGCCAAATTACATATTTATGAAACAGCTCGTTGGCTGGTAGAAACGGGACCTGCGGGCCGAGAGGAGGATAAATAGGGGGTGTCGGTAATTTTCCGACAACGAACGTTTCCATCCCAGTCAGCCAGGCAATGCGAACGCCCTTTTGTTGTGACGACACACATTAAATTTAAATTACAGATCCGACAAAGTGAAGTGGTGGCTTTTCGGGAGACAGCAATCAGGATTTTTCCCGCCCCCCGCACCGCCCTCACCTAATGATTTCTTCTTTAACAACATACCGTATTATTTTTCTAATTGCCTGCCCTAAAGGGCGGTGCGCGTTAATTGTTCTTCATTAGTGGCTACTTGAAAAAAGAAAATTGCCAATTATCGCGTACAGTGGTAATGTGATTTTTTTTATGAAGTGACAACAATTGAACAAAATAACAATTGCCAATTAACAAAATCGAAAATAGCCCATTGTTTGTTGCGTGCTAGATGATAATATCCAAAATTGTAATAGTTGATAAAACAATACTCAAAAACGTGGCTTGATTTCAATTCGTTTATTTATTTTTTTTACCTTTTATTGACAGATGAACACGTCACAAATTCGACAATCAACTGTCATCGAAAAGTGACAGGAGAAAAATAAACGTTTAATTTTCCGATATACCATTCGAAAAATATTGCTAGTATTTGTTCAGGACGAACGTGTCCCAGGCGAATTAACGTCAGCCGAAGGGCTAAAGACACTCGTCCGGGGGAATCCCCCACGTGAAACGGGACAGACGCTCCGACTTTAAGGGAAAATCCCACCCCAAAGGAAAAAGGACCGAAATACGAAAACGAATTAAAGTATTTTCCTTGTAGTTTTTTTGCTCGTTTTTCACTGTGAAACGACGTTTCTTTGT
>JABRWK010000141.1:138618-179510 GCA_013372445.1 Hypothenemus hampei | reverse complement strand
CTTGTATTTAAATAAATAAATAAAATTTAAATAAATTTTCTACACAAGTAAAAACCATTTTTTTCTTTATAAATGAGTAACATTTGAACAAAACAACTTGTTTTAACGCAGTAAATTGCATTTTGCAAGTGGTTTATGATTAATTCCGGTTTTGTTCCATAACGTAGTAGAAAGATAGATTTCAATGCGATTTAAATAGCTGAACTATGAACTTGCCCCGTATACCCGTTAAATCATTTGTTACAATTTTCTATAAAAATGAAAATTGCTAAGGAGAATTGGTGTTTTGGTCAATAAAAATTATTGAGTATTGACTTCCATTACGCGTTGATAAAAATATATTTTAAATATTTGTACAAGAACTTTAAAATATATATGTTCAAAGTTGAACTTTACGAAAACCATTCCGAACAACAACAACTCACTCCATCTTAACAGATACAAAAAAAAATGAAAGAGTTGGAATAAATTCGGAAAAGCACAAATAAAAAAAAATGATACTGCTGAAAGTCAGTGGCGCAGTAGAAAATCGTTTGGATGAATAAAAATATTAAACAAAACATGAGATTCGGTTGGTTGTATCAAATTATTATAAAATTTGTTATACTCGATCTTGTCAAATTAAATAAAAAATAAATGGAAAAAAATGAGAGCATTTTTGAAATTTAAATACTTTGTATACGTTCCAACAAACATTTTGAACTCGATGTTTATAGAAATTTTATATAATTCTTAGACTAAAACAAGAAATATTCATGTAAACTATCGTCACATGATTAAAAAACAACCTGTATACTGAGTAACATCCTCGTAACAGAGAGTCTTCAAAACTTAACTACATATTCCAATCATATATTAAAGATCCATAATTTGATGCATGAAATCCATTAAAAATGGCATGTTATTATTTCAGTCAGTTGCAACGCAATCGTGCCGGACGTACAGTATCATTAAAATGACATAAATTTCCGCCTGGTAACCCAGAAAAAAGGCTCCCAAAACATTATTTTACGATAAAGTTAAGGAATAGGTTTTAAAACTAATTTAATCACGTAGCGCTTAATTTCAGCTGTTGAATTTAAGCTTGACCGTGGAAACAGAGAGTTTCCTAAATTTCTAATTAATTTAGGTGCGTAAATAAATAATTTATTCCCTTGCTACAGTACACAGTAGTATGTATTCGAATACATATCCGGTTGTGACGCATTCAAATGACAAATCGCGCTCTTGATTGCTCCATTAAAGGCAAGGTGTGTTGTGGGTTGCAAGGGGTAGCCAATAGGCAACCAAATTGACATTTGAATATCTGAAAAGGGTATTGCTGAGTTTTACAATCAATGTCAAAATGAATATAAAATATATTTTCAAAGGACCTGGTCTATTTTTAAAATACCATTGACCACCTTCTAATCCGTTGTGTATACCGTTGTATTTTTCGGAAGGGTTATTTATAGATACTCAGTTTCGTGCGAAATTTTCAATAACATAAATGTGGAATCTTTAAAAATATCATTTACTGAAGCAATTTGCTTTTAAACACTAATCAGATGTCATACTAGAAATTGTACTAGAATATGTTAGGACACAGTTTTTAGTACAAGTGTGTTAACTGTAACCGATTGCATTGTAGAAATATACAGGACGTGCCGGTTAAAATAATCCTTACAGGCTAGAGAACGTATTTATATAGTTGCGTCATTTGAAGATAGTATAATTGAAATGATGAGCTGATTTTTAGGGCAAAAATGTATCGTTTTTTTACTTGCAATTTATCCTAAATGAAAGAAAAATATCTACGATCTAGTACAATTGTAATTTAAAATTGCAACTCTTACTTAAAAATGACAATTTTTTATTTTTTTTTTATATAAAAAAATTTAATTAATAAAAGCGGTAGGACGTGAAAATGACATCTGTCGAAAATGCGCCAAAATTCACGCCTGCAAATATGTGCCATTTTATTATTTTACTATAGTTATTAAATGAATTTAATTATCCATAATGCAGGGTTGTATTTAGCACTAATGGATCTAATAAATTGTTAATTTATTATGCATATCTCGTTATAAACTACTTTCTACGTTGTTTTATTGTTAATAATAATTTATAATAAAATACTTGGGCGCGTAGATACATTTTTTATATGTCGATTTATAAAGTACTGAACCTTGTATATTCAATGACAATAAAAATAATGCATTTGTCCAAGGAATTTATGTCTAATTAATATGTAATTGTCCGTTTACGTAACGTAAAACTCGGTTACTTTGCATTTAACATAAAACTTGTACAATTATAATTTTTTTTAGATGATAATAATTAACTCTACCAACCTGTGGGTGAATCATCTTGTGTAGCTTTAAAAACAAAAAACGAATTGTGACAGTTTAAGGAACCCTAACGAAACCAGAAAACCATAAAGTCAGCTTTAATTTTCTAAAATTGACAACTGACACTTAAGTGGTTTAAGCATGTGACAAAAAATGCCACTAGTCGCGTCTTTTCGCACGTAATTCGGACCGCGCTTTTCCGGCCGCTCGTGAACAAACGATGACCGATAGTCGACTGTTCGCCAACAGTAGACTTGATAAGAAAATTTAATACGGTGCGCTCGAAACGCGCGCGCTCTCCCTCCAACTGTTTCGCATTTCTGTTGTTTTTTACTATTGCAATCCCCGCAAACTTAAATATACAAAACGTATCAAATTATGAAAAATAGAGACGGCAAGGGGATACACGTAAATGACAAACATTGTTTTAGTTTTTTTTATTATTGCTTAACGTCCTAGTGATAGAGAAAAGAAAACGATAACAAATTTAACAAATGATAAAAATACTCTGTGTAATGTCCATAGACATATACAAATTTTTATACATTTATCTATGGTATTGCCTGATTAAGTTAACGCGTCTAGACCTTCAAAGCTGACGAATTGAGAAAAAAAAAGAAAATATACATAAAATTTAATTCAGAATAAAAATATACTTTAAGACTCTAATTGTATTGGGTCTTCAGTCTGGTGATCTTTAGACGGTTCGCCTTCCACGCGGACATTTTGACTAGAAGCGTGACTACTGGATCTGGAATGATTTGCGCTCACTGAGGTCTGGATCTGGGGTGTAGGCGGGTTCTTGCTACCAACAGGAGGCGTGGCTCCTAAATAGAAATCAATAAATATTCGACCATGTTTCTAATGGAAACAATCTTACCTGTTTGAATTTGCATATGATATTTGTAGATGTTCTCAGTGGATTCCACAATGCCCTGTGTTAAATTTAAGCTACGCCCTCTGACGCCCGTTTCTTTTGTTTTAGGTGACCACCAGTTTACTAAGTTACCCACTATGGGCACATGTCGAATAATGCCTTCTTGCCACAAACGTTCTTCGTTTTCCTTTTGAAGATCCTTTGTAGCCGTCTCGATACCTTTTTATAACAAATTTTAAATTTTTCAAAAAAAGCCCACACCAAAATTTCATACCTTTCTTGACAATCTCACTCATTGAATCCAGAACTCTGGAATTTTCCTCAACACTCTGACCTACTTTAATAACCAAATTTAACAGTTCCTCGACATCAGACTGAGGTGTCAACATTCCAAATCGAACACAAGTCAATCCGTCTTCACTTTCACCCAATGAGAACGCCGAATCAGTCGATCTTAAAGCATCCACTAAAGCCACATTCAAATTATTAACTTCGTCCTTGATTTGGTCGGAAAGAAGTTCCTCCCATCCCTCGGGACAATAGCGTACACCACCCATTCCTGCCCAGTCCGGTAAATCTACGAGAGTCAATACCGGAGTGCTAGCAACGATTTTTTTAAACGTTTCCTTGTGATGAATGGTGGCCCGTAGAATTACCAATTGCTGTTCAAGACACTGAACAAAAGATTTGAATTCTTCTAGTGTCGGTTGTTGCCCCACAATGTTTTCAAATGGACAAAAACGTAGCACCACACCGATTTCATCTAATTCACATATGTCTATTGGAATCTGTTGGAAATTATTCATTGGAATAATTAAATTTTGAAACTAATTTAGTCTGAATAATTGTACCTGAGGAGCGTCTAATTGTAACACCTGTCCGAGCCAAGAATTTAATTTATCATAGTAGGGAGGCACTTTAGTTAGAACCTCTTTTTCTTCTAATTCGGGTATAAATTGGAAAACCACGCAGCAAGCAGTGGACTCAAATAATATCTAAAATTTGCATAGTTTTACATATTAAAAAGGTTGTCAATATCGTATAACTAACATTTAAACTTGCAGGCTTCGATATTAATTCGGTAATAGTATAAGCACCACTCTCACCACCAGGTTTAGAACTCTAAAAAAACCAAAATCAACAAAATTCTTCTTGAATTAAATACAGTATCTTGCCATATTATTAGACCCGAGCTCCAAATCCACTGTTTTCAGATTTAAATTTTAAATCATGTTTTTCGACATACTTCGTATACCGCTTAAAATTATTGATATTTGAACTTTGTATTTTAAGATATGCGGAACTTTTTATAAAGAATCATTTTTTTCGTAAAACTGAAAACAAAAAAGTTTTCCATTTAGCAACAACTTAAGTAGACATACTGTATATAATTAGTGTTACAAAAATAAAAAAAGTACCCTCAAGATTTGAAATACAAGTATCAGCAACGCACCTACAAACAGTTCATAATAATTACAAGAAAATCAGAAACCAGTGGATTTATAGCTTGGGTCTAATAATATGGCAAGGGACTGTAGAATAAGTACTAACCAGGACTCTGACATGTCTAAAAACATCTAGAGCTGCATACAATCTTTCGCTCGCCAAAAAGTTCTCCCTTATCCGTGCTAAAACACCTTCTTTTCCAAGACATTGCAATGCAGCCCAAAGAGGTAAAGTTAATATCCTTTTGCCCTGATGATCGTTATGCAACCCAGCTAATAGAGGCAAAGTACTCTCTCTGGACACTCCAACCTGCTGTTTATTTTTATTTGCGCTTGTCTGATCCCATAATTTATATAAAGTCTATTTGTCAATAAGGAAAATCACTTCGAAACCTGTTTAAAATTGATTTATTTGAAATTTCAAAGGATACTATATTGGGAAGTCCAGGAACTCCTAACCAACTTCCTAAAGTTAAAGTGAAGCTATCTGCAACAGGAGGTACCTAAGAAAACAAACAAATAAATAATAAAAACAAGATGCTACATGTTCACTTCTCACATTAGTGTTTCTTGAATGATTGGGCAAGGTTAAGGATGCTAAATTATGTCCTCGAATATGAAACCAACAATTCTGGGCTTTGCACAACTCTCGAATTCTTACAATATTATCTACGTGGCCGGTAACGGGTGTTCCTGCGTCCGCAATTACAATTAAAGGAGTTTTCCCAGTAACACTGTCATCTGCAAGCATCTTTTGCAAGGCTGCCACATCCATTGTATAGTGTGAACCTTTAAATGTTCGGATATTAAACTGTTATGTGATGGCAGTTATAGTATATACCAAAATGTGTATTTACTGGTACAGGGCGTACACAAGCCAAAGGCAAACCAAGTTGTTTGCAAAGATATTGCACAACTCCAAGCGGACTAGATACACTACTGTAAATCATTGGTAAAGAAGACGTGAACGCCAAAGTTCCATCTTCCAGATAACGTGGATATTTATAATGCAGTAACATTCTTGTGATTCTTATTAAACCTTCTAGTTGGTCATCATGATAAAATGCTGAAGCGTCTAAAAATCTAAAGATTTTCATTTTTTAGATAAAAGTCTTCAAAAACGGTTAAAAACTTTACCCAAACATTTGACTCAACCATCTTGACGTATCAGTGGTAAATCTTAAACTTAATTTTTGTAAAACATTTCTGTCTAGGCTTCCGCAGTAAGCAGCTAAACTATGAGAAACCATAACAAGTTTTGTAACAGAATCAAGAGGAAACACTGGAACAACTTCTCCGTCCTCATCAGTGCTGATTAGCTCATGAATTGAACGTATGATTTCATTTGTATGCTTCTTTTCAAGACCTAAAAATACTGTTGAAGTCTTTCGGACTACTCCTGGTGCTGCAGTAGCTTCCACGGCCTGTCCTAGTCTACTGACGATATCGGAAGCTTCTATGACTATTTCACCTACTTGAGGCTATGTAATAAAATAGGTTCAACGTGGATTTGGAGAAGTTTTTCCAAATATTTACTTACCCGCAAATCTTCTGCGGGCAAAGACTCCTCTGTTGCCCCATTATGTTGTACTGGTTCGGGCAATTCAAATTTGCTGTCCGATTGAGAGGAGGAAGCCATCATCAGAAAATTAATACGAAAATTTTATGACGATCCTTAATTTGGAAAAGCCATCGTGGCAAAAACTTTTTTGATGATTTGTAGGACCTTGAAAATATGAAAACAACCAAGTGACAGATTAAACATCATTCTGGTGACATACTTGACGTTTAATGTCAGGCAACCAAACAAATACTTCGAAAACGTAAACATAACCTCAGTTACTTATTAAATTATAGTATTTTACAGTTTCGAACAGTAAATTTCCATGAACAACAATTACTTTTGCAACAAATAAAATGGCTAAAGTATGTTTTAACGTCTCCTTATTACTAAACACTTTAAAAACCGTTTCTTTGAAAAATAAGAGGTTTAACAGCTCAATGGCAAAAAAATTAATTTATACAGAATATGGGGACCCTCTTAAAGTGATCAACTTGGAATCAGCGGAAATAAAAGAACCCGAACCGAATGAAGTTGTAGTGAAACTTATTGCGGCCCCAGTAAATCCTGCTGATATTAATACAATTCAAGGCAAATACCCATCTAAGCCTCCATTACCTGCAGTACCTGGCAATGAAGGTGTAGGCAAAATTGTGAAGCTGGGGGCCAATGTCATTGATTTATCAGAAGGCGACCACGTCGTTCCTTTAAGTTCCAATTTGGGAACATGGCAAACTCATCTCGTCCTCTCAGCAAATTCAGTTTTAAAAGTTCCGCAAAAATTGGGAATTGTTGAGGCTGCCACTTTGACTGTGAACCCTTGCACTGCTTTTCGTATGCTCAGAGATTTTGCTGATCTCAAACCTGGCGACACTGTTAGTATTAATATTCATATTAAGCTACAGTTATTAATAACTACACTATACTTTTAAAGGTGATTCAAAATGGGGCCAATTCTGCCTGTGGTCAGAATGTAATTCAAATTTGCCGAGCCTGGGGAGTTCGAACCGTAAATGTGGTTAGACACCGACCGGATGTTGGCGAATTAAAGTCCTACTTAAAGAAACTGGGAGCCACTCATGTTTTGACCGAAGAAGAGTTACGCAGCACCGAAATTTTCCAAACGAAACAAGTGGCAAAACCGAAATTGGCTTTGAATTGTGTAGGAGGCAAGAATGCCTTGGAATGCTTAAGACATTTGCAAAATGGTAGCTCTATGGTGACTTATGGAGGCATGTCAAGAGAACCTTTAACTGTACCAACATCAGCTTTGATATTCAAAGACTTACAATTTAAAGGATTCTGGATGACTAGATGGTCCAAGGAAAACTATTCGAGTGTAGATCGCTTTGAAATGTTTGACGAATTAATTTCCATGATGACAAATAATGAGCTGAAAGGTCCTACTCATGAAATGATCGATTTTGAAAATTTTAGGGAAGCACTGTTGAATACCTTAACCATACAGGGTATGATAGGCAAGAAGTATATATTGAAATTTAATTAATGTCATTTAAACATGTTAATTTTGTAAATTATTACTAATGTTGACTTTGTCAAAGGCACTTTTATTGAATTATTGCTGATTTAACATGACTAGAATAGAGTAGAAAAGTTAAAATCCCCTAGGGTTTGAGGCACCACACGTGTTAAACAGAAAATTTCCCTTTTAAACTACTTCGTTTTGACCGCTCTCCAACATATTTAGCAGATCATCTTTGAAGTTGTTGGGTTCGGAATCGTCCCGAACACTCAAATCACCCAATAATGACTGCAACTGATTATTATCATTCTTATCTACATCAATCACTTTTTCAAATCCATCCTGCGTGTTATTATTCAGTTTCGATTCAGTTAATGAAGTTAATCGGACAAGTGTAGTGCCATCAGTACTACTGCCACTTAGTTTCCTTTCACCGAGCATTTCGTCTACAAAACATTTCAACTCATTGACGTTTTCCGAACTGGAACTAGACGATTTCTTGCTCATTCTCTGATTTTCTAAAATACGTCCATTCTGCGTGAATTCATAAATGTTATCGCCAATATTCTGTAGCATTTTTTCAGCAATTGGATTTAGATCGTGTGTAATAAAATGACCATCGTTCCCTTGAAGACCCATTCTAAGCAGTAGGGATACTCGCACATTGAAACCCTAGAAAATAGAAATTTCATTCAATTGCTTTTATTGGATGGAGCTTAACTAACTTGACACCAATCTGTTAGATCTTGATGAAGAAGCCTTTTCTCGTCTTCATTCAACATCTTATTGAAGTTTTGCAAAACATTTTGTAGTCTGTGTAGCTGAAGCTGAGTACCCTCGCTTGCTACGTAACTCTCCAGTTCAGTCACATGCCTCTGAGTAGTTTCAATTACTGATAAACACATTGCCAACTGAAACGTTGTTTTTAGTAAGCGTTGATGGTATTTTTTAGAAATTCAACTCTTACCTGCCACTTAAAGACCATACTAATTAAGTCCCAAAGTTTATTCATGCTTGTTGCGTCCAATTTCATGGAGGAGGAGTTGGCTATTGTCTCAATGATATCTCTAACGGCTTCGTGACTGTAAACTCCCTGAGGTTTCACCAGGTCCTTAATTAAGCGATTAGACGTTAGGCCGGCTATTAAATCTTCCAATACTGTTAAATAATAAATTATTAATCATTCTAATGGAGCTTCAATAATAAAAATAGCTTTGTGAAGGTATAATAATAGAACCGTTAATGGAGAATCGATTATTGGAAATTTGAGCGACAAATACAACCCAGAAAGTGGTCGTTAAAATAAAATTTCAATGCCAAAGACCTTTTTATAAAATATCACATCAGGAGTTTTTAAAATGTTCAACAAAGGCAGACATATTAAGGTCCTCTTTTTTTAGATGTCTATTTTTTCAATGCTTATGAGTCATAGTTTGTGCGTATTTCTAGTGCACCACATCAGGTCTGCTTGTATAGTTTGTCAAAATACAAAAGAATTTTTTCTGTGAAAATACAGTGCCGTGCGTGTGCCAAATTTAAAAATATAATTATCACCTAATATAGCGCGTTCCTCGGCAATATTTTGTGCTTGCAGTCGTTGGGCTATAACGAAGATCATTTCGGAGCCCAAGTTTATGACTAGAAAAGGGGTCGAGTATAAGGACATACTGTTCGACTAACGTCCAAGACTTCAGTGTGCGGAGGGCATACTGCGTGAAAGCCGTGGGTGAGCCAGGAAATTGCAGGAAATCGATTTTCTCCCTTTATCGGAAACACCGGCATGTCTGCAGGTATATTGTTGCCAAATTTACATTTAACTACACAAATTGTCAAATTAATAAAACTCTTTTATTACGAGTTAATAAACTTAATAAACCAATTGACACATAATGAACAAATTTTATTTTAAACTTCCATTTTCACTAAAACAAGTTAATTATAAATAAACAAAATCTATTTGACAACATTGCAGACGGTATGCTTATGGCAGATAAATTAATACGCTCTCTCACGGAGAAAGGCGCAATTCTGTCTACGTCAATACGTATGGCCAAGTTGACAACCAATAAGGAACGTGTAGACTTGGCATACGATTTGCTTGCAGAGAATCTGTTATTACCACACTTGTCGGTAGATGTCAAGAGTGATGTTAAAAGTCAGGAATTCAGGTATGTTCCGAATTTTATTTTTTTCAATTGTTGATGTTGATTTTCCAGAGAAAAAGGCAATGAAATGTTTAAAGAGAAGAAGTTTAGGGAGGCACATGAATTTTACACCAAAAGCCTGGTCTACGCCAATTCCAACATTGAATTATCCTTAGCATTTGCCAATAGATCTGCTGTGCTATTTCACAAGAAGCTCTACGTAGAGTGTCTTCATGTAAAAATGCAAATCAAGTTGTCTAAGGAAAGGTTTTAAAAACCAATTTTAGGACATCAAAATGGCATTACAATATGACTACCCGGAACATTTAAAACCGAAAATTCAATCCAGAGAAACTAAAGCCAAAGAACTCATGGTTGACCAATTTAAAATCGAATTTAACACTGAACCACCAACCATTTCTGAGGAAAATCAGAATCCATTAATTCAAGCAGCGTCGAAAAGTATCAAACTGGAATATACAGAGGAATTAGGTCGTCATGTGATTGCCACTACCGATCTGAAGCCTGGAGAAATTATTGCCATTGAACGGCCTTTCTGTCAAATATTGAAAAGTTAGTTCTGAGCAAAACAAGTTACTTCCAAGCTAATAATTATTCATTTTAGATGAAATTTTCTCTCATTGCCATCACTGTTTAAAATTATGTTACATTTTGAAGCCATGTCCGAATTGCACTCAAGCTTTATTTTGCAGTGATATTTGTCAAACAGATGCGAATCTGATATATCATCAGTACGAATGTCCAATACTGTACAGCTTCGTGAAATGGGACTTACAACATAGACTTTTACATTTAAGGATAGTCATTAGTGCTACAAAAAAGTATGACGATATTAACAAATATCTTTCAGAGCCTAATGCTATTTATAGAAGCGACAGGTAGGAATTTAGTATATGTTATGGTAAAATTTTTAAATTAAATATGTTTAGCTACAAAGAAATTCACAATTTAGTGAGCAACACTGCACAACGTTCCGTGTCTGATTTGTTTGACAGAGCTATACATGCCGCATGTTTCTATCATTTATTAAAAACCTTTACAGGTTTCTTCAAAAATACATCAGAACAACATGAAAATACTTTCAAAGAGTTGGTGTTATATCAAATGCAAATTGGACCTTGTAATTTTCATGAAGTATTTTTGATGTATTTCCTTGATTTCTATTTTTCAACACAATGTATTTTAGATCACAGAAACCAAAACGTCTGATCGTACATCAGACGATTTAGTTTCTCAGCAAGAAATCGGAGATGGTGCCTATTCATTTTTGAGCATGTTTAATCACTCCTGTTGTCCAAACGTTGTGAGGTATGGCTATGGGCCTCTGACGATTTTAATTACTCTAGATTCCATCAAAGCGGGCGAACAATGTTTTGATAATTATGGGTAATTGTATTATCAGATTGATAAATGCTGTGGTCTAAAAATGTTTGTAAATATTTCGTCTACAATTGTGAAAAACATCTTCAGAGATGATACAGTATAGTGTTTCGTAATCAAATCTAGATTGGGAGAGTACGTGTGTCCTCTCTTTCCATTATGTTGCGCACCTCTGAAGACGATTGAACAAACAGTTTGTGAAACATCAAGATCACAATAGTTCGATTAATGTCTAATCCCACGTTTTACTTTTTTGTTTTCAGATATCACTATGCTGTAATGCCAAAAAAAGAGCGCAAAGCGCGTTTAAAGAAACAATACTTTTTCAATTGTTCCTGTATAGCCTGCGTAGAAAATTACAAAATGTACGACTTTTTATCGGTTATTCCTGATCGTAATTTAACCCTTAGTGACAAAGATACTAGAGCTTTAATTAATCATAATTTGAAAGAGGCCAAAAAAATTTTTAGAAAGTTACGTGGGAAAATTGAAATAGCTGGTGCACAAAAACCCAACGCAAATTTAGGGGAATTGCAGGAAGGCATGAAACAGTGTTTATTCATTTTCGAGACGATAAAAACACCAATTTAATTTCTACATGTTTGACCTTTTCATTTGTTAATTCAATTTTTTATAAATAAATTTTTATCAAGCCGCTACTGTTTTTTTTTGACGGATTTTTGTCAATTGTCTAACTCAACTGGGATGCGTTCACAATTTACATGCGCAAAAGTTTTAGCATGTAACCCCAAAATCCAAATGTCAAACTTTTCAATGGTGTACTATTATATTTGGAATTTTATTTTTTAAATTTTGAAGATATTGAGTGATTTTAGTGTTGATTTTACATTTCAGTACCAGTTTAGTTGAAAATTGCAATTTTTCTTTTAAGACGTCGCCTGTTTTTCTTAAATTAACAATTCGTAAAGGAAGTATTTTGAAAATACAAACAACCCAATGCAAGAAACACTTTCAACATTTTCCTTTTTTCACAAGAATAATTAGCCCTATCGCCGTCCTATTAAGCCACCCATTCGTAGAATTAAACAATAGAACACTAAATATAGAAAAATCAATAGATGTGCAGTGACCTTTTTGGCTGAAAAATGAATCAGGAACGTACAATCAAACCCAGACACAAGGGTTTTGCCAGTTTTCTACTGCCCAATAGGCCTCCAAATAGGGTCGGTGTAGCCATGAATCGTAGCCAAAGTGTTAAGGAGCCAAGTTTAAAAAATCTCACACATTCCGAAGCAAATAGTCCAATAAGGATTAGCAAAAGACCTTTAAGTTTTGATGTTAAGAATGGAACGTTAAATAAGACTTCGGGGGATCATTTTTTGGAACCTGTAAGTGAAAGTTCTTTGACAATATTCATTTTTTGTTTGATATTCAATTTTTTAAGCCAGCAGTACTAAAAAGAGAAAACAGTTTATCAGAGAGTCATTTATTTAATGAAAAGGATGAAAATGTTTTTAATGAAAAGCCTTTAGAAAAGTATGGTTCACATGAGAGTGTTTTAAAGGAAGCTGTAAGCAGTCTTCACAAAATTCCAACTATTAAAGCCAGGGAAAGAAACTTCTTACATGGAAAAATTGGCACAAACTCTCTATTGGGGCCCCAAGAACTGGATCGTTTATGTCCGAATCGTGAAATTACCATTTTCGTTGGAACCTGGAACATGAACGGACATTCACCTCCCAAGTAATACTCATTTTCGAAAAATTAAAATTAAAATTTATATTTTTTAAATCATAGGGAGCTCAATGATTTTGTTCTACCAATTGGAATGAAACATGTTCCAGATATTTTAACATTTGGCACTCAAGAATCATGTTCCGAACGGTTAGAATGGGAAGTTTCACTGCAAGAAACCATTGGACCATCTCACATTCTTTTCCATTCAGCTAGTTTAGGTATATATTTTACAACAACCATTTCATATATAAAATATGCTGGTTCTAGGTACATTACATCTATGCATATTCATTAGAAGGGATCTGATTTGGTACGTTTCAATCCCAGAGGATGCTAGCTTGTCAGTTAGGCCTGGCTGCGCTTTTCGGACCAAAGGTGCCGTTGCCAGCTCCTTTATGGTTTTTGGCACATCATTTTTGTTTGTAACAGCTCATTTAACAGCACATCAAGAGAAGGTGAAAGAGCGTGTGAGCGACGTGAAGAAAATTGTTAATTCCTTGGATCTTCCCCGATTGCTTCCATGCAAAAATAAGACTAAAGGTAATTTTTAAGCGTCTATATTACGAAAAGTTTAAAGCGGTTCTAGAAAACTAGGTATTAAGCTTGATTCAGTGATTAAAAAAATGTTAAATGAACCTTTTTCTCTGTTTTTTTTAAAGTGAAAAGGTGGTCGTTAATATGCGATTTCTCAGTAAGTAAAACGTCCAGGTTTTAATTAGTGTGTGGTTTTTTTCCATTTTAACACCAAAGGTTTTCAAATGCCTTGTATATTTGTGCACGCTTTTCCAAAAATCTCCCTAGAGTTTTCAGTTGCCAACACTTTTGACGTTCAAAAATTTTAAATGTTCATAGCTTAATTAAGTAGATTAGAAACTGGTGAATTAATATCGTACCGTTTCATATCTTACTGTTTAAATGGCCTATGTACATAGACAGGGGCCAATTCTCTGTTCCCTAAAATACGCCTACGAAACGTAACGTTAAGGAACTCATGGGCTTATGTGGTTTCATGACCAGAATGGCATAGAGAAGAGAAAAATAGTAAGTGTAAGTGTATCAAATTTAGTCTCACCCATCTAGTCAGGCACATATTGGGCCGGTAACTTCACAAAATTTGTTATCCTGTTTCTAGTGTTCTTATATTTTGCTATGATTCTTCTTTAAAAAAGCACCTTTCACCCTTTAAAAATTAGTTTTTAACAAATTATTTATGAAAAATGAATGTTAACATGTGATTTTTTTTCAGGTGGAAGATGTAACTCTGAAACTCCCCTAGACATCAGCTTCCAAGCTTCTTTTATTGATATACAAGCAATAAAAGCCTTATTAATCAGAGAGAAACAAGAAGTTTTATTCTCAAATAGTTGAAATCGTGAAAAATAACCAATAAACCCGGACTTTCTCTTTCAGACGTTACTCAGAACTTTGATTACGTGTTCTGGTCTGGAGACTTGAATTTTCGATTGGCAACTCCAAGAAGTAAAGTTCTTGAATGGCTCTCCAACACCAGTTTCCCCCTGCCTGCCCATTTACCACATGGCTATATGCATCACGACCAACTATGCACAGTTCTTGCAGATGGAGCGGCCTTTCGAGGATTTAGCGAAGCAAAAATCACCTTTCCGCCCACATATAAGGTAAATCCATGTTGTGTCTTATTAATCTAAACATTATTTATTGTAGTACGATCCCGGTACGCAAAATTTTGACTCATCTTCCAAACAAAGAACGCCAGCATATACCGATCGCATACTTTACAAGCAAAAAAACACCAGACGTTTAAGTGGCGCCTTAGAACATCCACCATTGCAATGTCTTGTCTACGATTCCGTACCGAGTATTACAACTTCTGATCATAAACCCGTTTGGGGTGTGTTTCGTGTGCATTTAAGACCTGGTTTAGACACGTAAGTACATCAATTGAAGTAAATTTTACATTTTTTGTTTTGGTTGGATTTCTTATAGAATTCCTTTGGCTGCTGGGCTCTTTAATCGAGATGTTTATATGGAAGGTCTAAGACGCAGAGCTGAGACTTTAAGTAAAAGTAAAGGCGCGAGTACAGTGTGTTCCCTACAATAATTTTAGGCAATAAGTAAAACTGTGACTATCTTCTTCTAGTCAATTTGTAATATTCTTGCAGATACCTTTAATCGCTTTAGAGACTATTTCTATTTTATATGAAAAATATATACCTTTTTTCCTAAAGACTCGTCTATTAATCATTAATCACAATGATATATACACAATTTGACTTTAAAAGTGGTTTTGCAAACAATAAAAGTATACTTGATAAAAACTTGTATATAAAGCGCTGTTAAACTCAAAAAAAAGTTTTACATCATATTAAGGCACTTGCCATTATTTCAATACATTTCTCTCTTTCAAACAATGACTCCATGCTTAGCCTCCAGATGCCTTGTATAGCTCCTCCGGTGTTTTGTTTCGAAAATACAATGCGGACATTCAAATAGCTCCATGTTCTCTTTAGTCTTGTGTACCAACATATGTCTAGGCATATTTAGTTTCCTATAGGTACTGTAGGAGCATTCATTGCAGTAATATAGCGTTTTTCCTTCGTCCAAAGCCTTGGCACTGGCAGCTTCTCCAGCTACCAGCGGTGGAACGAGCCTATTGTGCTTTAGGCCAATGTGATTGGACAGACTACGTTTATGTCTTGTAACGTACTGACATTTTGGACATTTTAAAAGTGGCAGTTTGTCCGGATCAACTACCTGTGGTTCAATGTCGGGTTCAGTTTTCACATCTTCTGTTGCTTTTTTGCCTTTCTTCCTGCGCCGTTCTTCGTGCAAAAGTTTGTGTCTTTTGAGCATTTCTTCAGTTTTGGTGCGATACTGGCATTCATTACATTTAAATTTTGCAACCAATTGTAACTTTGGAATTTCCAATGTGTGATCTTTGAAAAAATCCAATATGAATTTGTATAACATGATTTATTAACAATAAGTTTCTTACCAATGACGTGATCGGGCATGGAATTTTCCTCAGGATTTTGATAGTCGCACTGATAGCATTCGAAATACTCTTCATCAACATTAGTACTATAGACCAAGCAGTAAAATCTGCTTGCGACGTCCTGATCGTCATGACGCAAAGTATGATACATGCACGATGTCTTTTTCTTGAAAAATTCATCGCAAAATACGCATTTATACGAGAGATTGGACGTTTCATGTGTTGCCTATAAATAGTAAAGCTATTATTTTTCCTGTAATTTCTAGTTAATAACATTAGTAATACCTTGTGCTGTTGCAAAAGTTCGTCTGTTGTTGTAGTAAAACGACAGCGATTACAATAAAAAGTTGGTACTTCTGATTCTGTTAGGACCGAATGGATAAGCCTGTGTTGAACAAAGCTGTTTTGCGTATATGTTTTGAACGGACATAGATCACAAAACAGCCATACCACTTCTCGTTTCACTTTATCAGGATTTTTCCTTTTTTTTAAGAAGAAAAGTTAGTTCAATTAGTAAAACTGTTTTTTATTTACTTACGGTTTCCGTCCTCGTCTCTTCTTAATCACAGTGATTTCTACAGGATTGGGCAGTTCGGATGCTGGTTTAGATTTTTCAGAAGTACCACTGGTCCCGGCTATAGGTTTGCCAGTGAGTTGTTGCCAAGTTTTATCCAATTCTGCTTTTTTAATTCGTTTTTTGCCTTTTATTAAAGTGACTTGAACTGGTCGATTATCCAATTTCTTATTGATTCTACTTAAAACTGCGTCGTCTTCACTTTCGTCTGATGATTCTCTCTCTTCCTTGGTCTTTTTCGAGGCATGTTCGGTTTCTACTGAACTCTGACGTTTTCTTGTATTGACCTCAGATTTCTTAACTTGAGAAGTCCCCTCAGTTTTCTGAGAAGTGTCACCACTGAATATCGCATCAATATCTTGTTGGCTTAAATTCTTATTTCTGGCACTTTTCCTTAAAGGCCGCCCCTTACCAGTAGTTTTCACATTATTTTCTTGTGTCAAACCATTTTCAACGTCAGCAGCATCATTACCTTCCAGTAGGTCCAAAAGTTCTTGTGTTGAAGTCCTTTCTTCAACTTCATTCAATTTACTTTCTAACCCAAACAATTCTTGAGTAGCATTTTTTTCCATATCAGCTAGTTCTAGAATCAATCCTTTTTCCATATTCAGAGTGATATCAGAAAGATTTTCGACAGGCCTTGAGTCAATATGCTCGTTAATATTACCATGAAGATAGTTTGAGGATGGTTCCAATGACTTACTTGTAGATGGTATTTCAAAAGTTTGTGGCTTTTTTATTTGCGATTTTTGTCTTTTATAGGTCTTCAAAATTTTCGTCAATTTAAACTCTGTTTCAGGATCTCCATCATAATTTTCTGAATTCTAAAGAGAATTATTATTAATTATTATGAAAACATATAAACTACGAGGATTGTTCAATAAAAATAATTAGCCGCAACGGGGATATTTTTTTGTTTATTTACGTTTTGGGTGACATTTCTATTAAAAAAAACTGACAGATCATCATTTAAATGTCAAGATCAACGCTGCATGATATGAAAACACCATAAGCCGCTTATGGTTCCCCATCAAGATTAATGTCCAGGGAATCTCACAAATGATGTCATTCTTGTGCATGATAATGCTTGATTCAAGGTAGCTTAAGATAATTCAAGACTTACTTCGTCTTTTAAAGAAGAAAATCTTATAACCTTTGCTTTACAGTCTCTACTTACACTCATGCGAATAATTGTAGGAATATTTCATAGGAACAAAAAATCAGTAATATGACTCAGATTTTAATGATAATAGAGATTTATTTTTTAAAGCCTTCTCAGGCTTTGAACGCATGTTTATTGAATACGCCTCGTAATATGGCGTCATTGGGGACAAAATGTAAGATTAAGAAGAAAATGCACTTTCCTGCGGCTTAAGGTTTTCTGAGTGAATTTCAAAACTAAACAAGCCTCGTTACCTCTTTATCCGTAGGCAAAATACGCTCGATAGCCTCTAAAACTATCTCACTGGAAGGGCCAGCCTCACTTTCACCTTTTGCTGCATTAGAATTTGAGGTTTTGTTAGACATTTTTCAATAAGAAACAACTCGATTTTTAGCTTAATAGGACCCTTAATTAGAACTGTTTTTAGTAGAAAATTCATAAAACAATTTGAAACCTATCATAGGAGTAAAATGCATTCAAAACACCAAATGACAGCTTCTATTTCTTGGTTTCACTTCGTTTTAATAAGCTGTCAACATTGTCAATGCTGTCAACCAAGTTATTGCTTTTTGACAGTTATATATGACACTTCACATTTCATCTTCTGTATAAATGAATTGGCAAGTACGCCAGATATATAATTTTCTGCAAATCATTATTTATGTAAAAATTAAATGTTTTTGTTGATCTTTGAACTTCTCCAACACGACATTTTGCTTAACAACTTAAATGTTACAATAATAAGTTTACGTGATTCAAAGAGATAAAAAAACTGTTCATCACTTATACTTAAGTAGGTAGGTATTATTTTACAAATTGTATATTTTAACATTATTTTCGATATTCCATCTTAAGGTAAAAGGTAAAAAATAGCAATAAACATGTCAGAAAACCCCTCAGAAGTAGTGGCAACTCTTCGAAACTCCTTCAATTCAGGAAAAACTAGACCATTAGAATTTCGTATCAAACAATTACTAAATCTTCTAAAACTCTATGAAGAGAATGAAGATGCAATTGTTGAAGCTCTATGGACCGACTTAAAAAAATGTAAAGGGGAAGCCTTACTTATGGAAATCCAGTTTTTAATAAATGATTTGAAAACGGTTTTGATGAATCTTTACCGTTGGGCCAAGCCAGAGCATGTAGAAAAAGATCTGGCAAACCTCCTGGATAAAGCATACATTCAACGTGAGCCTTATGGTGTGGTCTTAGTTATTGGGGCGTGGAATTATCCATTTCAATTGACGTTCGGCCCAGTTCATGGAGCAATTGCTGCTGGGAATTGTGTTGTTATTAAACCTTCAGAAATTTCTCCTGCCACAGCCAAACTAATAGCTAAACTCGTTCCTAAATATCTAGATGGAGATTGTTATAAGGTATGGATAAAGATTTTTAATTACGTTTAAGGACCTATTTCCTAACAGGTTTTCAATGGCGGAATACCCGAAACTACTGAACTGTTGAAAGAAAGATTTGATTATATATTCTACACTGGCAACACGAACGTTGGAAAGATCATTCATCAAGCCGCAAATAAATACTTGACTCCAGTTACTTTAGAACTTGGAGGTGACATTTCAAATTAAAATTGTATCGAAAGTGTTTTATGTTCCTTATTTTTAGGCAAAAGTCCTTGCTACATTGATAACTCAGTCAATTACTTAACTGCAACCAAACGTATATTGTGGGGAAAGTTAGCTAATGCAGGCCAAACCTGTGTAGCTCCTGATTATATTTTATGCACAAAAGAAGTCCAACAAGAAATCATTGAAGCGGCAAAGATAATTGTGCCGCAATTTTACGCTAATCCAAAAGAGTCATCTGAATACGGGCGGATAGTTACAGACAGGCATTTTGAACGGTTACAAGGTTTGCTTAAATCTGGAAAAATTGCCTTAGGAGGAGAGTATGATGCTGAAGAAAAATATATTGCGCCTACTATCCTAACTGATGTTAAGGAAACAGACGATGTAATGAAGGAAGAAATTTTCGGTCCAATTTTACCAATTTACAATGTGAATACGGTTCAAGATGCAATTAATTTTATAAATAAACGGGAAAAACCGTTAGCTTTATACATATTTTCTAATAGGAAAAGCGTTGTGGACTCTATTATCAATAATACCAGTTCTGGTAAGCTGGTTAATAGCGTCATTATATAAATTTCTGTAAAATGTTTCTTTTTTAGGTGGAATATGTGTTAATGACACAGTAATGCAACTAGCAATAGATACTCTTCCATTTGGAGGTGTTGGAGCGAGCGGTATGGGTGGTTACCATGGAAAGTTCTCATTTGACACTTTCTCGCACAAGAAAGCTGTATTAGAAAAAAATTTGGACGCATTGGGAGAAAAATTGGGCTCTGCCAAATATCCTCCTTTGACTCCGGGAAAAATAAATTACCTCAAATTTATGTTAGCCAAGAGGTCGTGGAGAATCAACGGTGCTTGTCTTTGCTATACTTTCATGTTTTTCACTGGTGTGTTTACTTATTATTTATGGAATAATTTCGGCAGAAAGTATTTCACTGGAAAAGAATTTTANAATAACAATTACAAAAGAAATAAATATAAACTGTTATTATTAAAATTATTACAAAAATTTCTAAGAAAATATACAAAAAGAATAAATAATGAATAAATAAACGAAAAAAATTGCTAAATCTACTTAGTTAGTGATGGTGATATTTTTTGTGAGTATAAAAAAATGTTCTTTTGTTGTTTGCAGCTTGTTTTTAAGTGAAAAATCGGCTTCAAAACATTTTTCTACAACGAAAATATTAAAGCGCAACCCAAACAACTACAATGCTCTATATAATTGAAAAAAAAAACAAATATACAACAAAATACTTATATAAAACTTGTATGTACTTGACATTGTTAAAGACAATAATTTCGTGTAAGGTTATATAATACAACAAGACAATTCTAACTAACTGCGATTACACCTATATACACACACATACAGTAATTGAGTACAAATATACAGGATGGCCACAAAAGCATGCAGGTTAAATCTAATCAACTATGTATTTACAAATTAGTTTTCTTTATGGACACCCTATATATATAATTCCTTTTTTGTATTCAAACGGGAAGTTGTTACGTTGATTTTTACTTGGTTTATGTCAAAGTTTGTTAAAACAAATATACTGGGTGTTTAAAAAAATCAACTTATCAGCTATATCCCCCCGAAAAAATATCATTCAACGTGCTAAATAATATTTTATAATATATTTACACAAAATACAGGGTGAATCAATCACAATCAAAGAAAAATAAATTATATTACCTATGATTGGTCGCCGAATTTTTGCTATAACCAAACAAATAGCTAAGGTCCTCCATCGGCACGGACCTGTAAAATTCGCCATTTTTAAATTTGTTCGTGTCGATGTTCAGATGTTTTCTAGAAAACCTTAACACGATTGGCCTACGTTGCTGCGCCCTTGAACGATGATCCTCCACTGGCCAAAGAAACGGTTTCTTTGTCAAAAACCTCTCCTCCCCAATGACAGTTTCCACAGACCGTGGAGGCGTTACTTTTTCCAGAATTCGCTCGGATGGTTCCTGGGTAATAATTTCGTTATTGAAATTTCCAGTTTGGTCGTCTACGTCCCTCGTGTGAGGCTTTAGGCTTTCTTGCTGCATCTTAGAGTCCATTTCGGGAAAACGCACATAATCTCCATTCGATCGACTCCTTGGAAAAATGCGTTCGTCATCAGGGAAGCGCACCAGATTGCGGATTTTTCCAAAATTGGGGTGATACGTTGTGGCAATAGGATGATAGGTAGTGATTTTAGGTGTGGTCGATGTTAAAGTAGTTGAAGGAGGTGTTGTAGTGAAAGTTGTAGTTTCTAAAGAGCCTGGAGTGGATTCAGTCACAGTTGTTATATCTTCAGTTGTAGTTGTGGTTGCTTCAAGACTCGTAATTTCTTCCATTGCTGTTGTTGTTATAGGAGTCGTTAATTCTTCAGCATTCGTTGTAGGTATACTGGTACTGGTACTGTCAACGACAGTAGTTGTTTCTTCAGTATTACTAGTAGTAGTTTTGACTAAATTCTTCAATTCTTCTTCGTATTCATCTTTGTTGTCGTCTCTTTTTCCCAATTTAGTGCTACTCTCTTCCTCTTGTGGAACGTTTCTTGTAGTAGGTGTAACAATAATAGCCATATCTATTTCTTCCTCCTCCTCTTCTTGTACAATGGGTTTTTCATCCAAGTACTCGTCAAAGTCCAAAGGAATATCCACTTTGGTCGGTTCCGAATTGGTATCCTCAATAACAGTCTCGTAGTCGAAAGTGTTAAATTGCGCATTTAATTTTTGCATTAGAAAATCAAAATGTTTGTCCTCATCTATTTTGATGATTTTCACGCATCGGCCCATAGCGTCCGAATCGTAACCTTCTGCACACGGAGGCAAATTAATTGGCGAAAATGTTGGAGCAACGAATACACTTTTCGCAACAATTCGACGTTTAGGTGACTCCTCCTGACCGACAACAGGTAGGCGATGGTTTTCGTTAACTAAAAGCCAGGCTTCCCAGGACACGTCTGGTTGATCGCGTTCATTCAATGGCGCCGATGGAAACGACCAACACACACTGGCAAAAAACAACGAACAGTTTATCAGATACAAAACGAGCATCGTTGTTGAATGAAATTCATGTACTTTCATTACGAACTACATTCACATTATTTGCCGTCGATGCGATTCGGCGAAGAGTCGAGCTCGGACTACCGATCTGGAACATCTGGACCGGTCCTCTTTTTTTTTCCCCCAAAAGCCTGGAAAGCCTGGAACGTAATAAAAAGAAAAAAGAAAATAAATACTAAATCTGGAGAGTGGCGGTAAAGTAAATCGTATTGTCGATGGACGTTGATAGTAATAATAATAATAATTTTTTTTGTACGGAACGATGTAAAGTTCCATTAAAAAATTGGCTGGATGCCAACAAGGAACGCTTTACTTCTCTAGGATCGAGTAACTTTTTCTTTCACAAATATATACAGGGTTGTATTTGGTTTTTTTTTTCATTTACTGAAGAAAACTGGCTGTTTTTCATGAAACCATCGTATGAAATCAAGAAGAGCTATCTTTACTACAGGATGATTGAAAAGAACATTTGTAATTAAATGTTAACATTGAGAAATATAGTTAAGTCTTGTAGTGTGTCGTTACCAGCAATGGTATGTAAGACTATTGATTACTTCTTTGAATTGATGTTTCGTACAGTTACTCTCCTAACTTAGCACCTTCTGACTATTGTTTGTTTCTAAACAAAAATTTGACCTGATTCTCGCCCCATTCCTAGCAGGACTTTTCTAAAATTACCTACATCAAATATCACTAAAACAGGTCTACTTCATACATTAAATAATGCAAATAATAAAAAAAATTTAATCCGGTTCTGTGTTCTAACTCTAGATTGTTTTTGAATAAAAATGTCTTGTTGAGACTGCTTGTCTCTCTTTTGTAGAAGTGCGCCAAATGTTCAATTAAAACAAATTGCCATTAAACGAGTTTCGAGATCCAGTTAGAAAATGGTGATTTACGCACCACATGGTGTGTGTGGTCCAGAAGAACGATTACGATTATTTTAAGGATTAATGTTCTTGGAAATTCGAACTTAAGTCAAGGAGATTGTTCCAGGAAAATTACTCCTAATAGTGATTTACCTATATGAAAAGTCACAGGGTCATAGAACTTGGTAATAATTCGAACCAAAGTGATATTTCCGCATTTTTCGACGGCTGCTTGCTTTAATGCTATTTTAATTGACTTGTGATGTGTGTGTTTTGTTCAGGTCCGATTGTCAGTTTTTTTTTTCTGATTTCATGAAACACAAGGTTAAAATTGTAGATTTTGTGTTATTCCTCAACTTAATGTGGAACACAATCGAAAGATATCATTTAGAATTATCGTAAACAGTCAATACAGTGGCTGTTTTATCCCTATAAACGACACAAACAAGTTGTCAAAATCAATGTAAATAATTTATAATTTACGATGGTTCTCGTTTAAATTGTAACAATAACTTGGACGATAAATTTTCGGATTAAACAGGCTGTCAACTTTCTTGGATTAAATAAAGCTGAATGTTCCTGAAGTGAAAGAATACCCGCTCATTTAGGAGAGCGAGAAAGAGAGAAAAAGATAGAGAGCAAGAAAGAGAGAGAGAGAGAGAGAGAGAGAGATTCCCTTGTCGAAGGTAATTTCCTTCTACATACGAACAAGGTTGGTTGGAGTGAGATTAAAAAAGGTTAAATAACCGAAAAACATTACTGATGACGCACGCCACTGAATGGGCCATTAAAGTCAATTACAAACTGTTTTAATTGGAAAATATGTGGTTTTTTTTTCTCTTTTAATTCGCCACACACAAACCTATCCTTATCGATTATGACTTTCGAAAGTAATAAAACAAAAAAAATAATTAAACACGCATTCTTAACTGATTGCATACGATTTTCCGGAAAATCTTACCTTTTCTACCTATATATGTGTGTGTATATATATATATGTGTGTGTGTGTGTCTTTGCACTAAAAAAAATCCACTTGTTTACATACAAAAATTCAATTCGTCGGCTTTTTTCGGTTTTATTCAATATAGCATTCCGAACGAACTTCACATCAGTACTATTGGACCGTGTCCGTACAGATAAAGTCAATAAGTCAATAGACGGACCATGGAGAAATGATTGAGTACCATACAAAACAGGCGCGTATCCAAATTGATATTCATTCCATATCAGTTGGAGTGTTCTTTCTTAGTACGGTCCTGTAATTTCTAGAGCGTCTTCTCTCTCTGGATCACATGACCGCATTGAATGAAACAAACGACTCGATCGTTGTGGTGGGTTGCTTTGACATGAGGCCGAACGCATTTGTTTTACTACTACGCTTTTACTATCGCAGCACCTTTTGTTTGTAATTGTTGTTTTTTTTTGACACCTGAAATTCCTTTCTTTTTGTCGAGCGGTGCTTCGTACCTGCTTGGTTCAATGCAATAAAAGACACACAGATCACGTTGCAATTGTTTCGTTTTACACGTTTAGCTATTTCTTGATTTTTCTTGAACTTTTTTGAGAGTGGGGGGGAGGGCCAAACAAAATATCGGAAAAAAAATAGATATCTGTGATCTAAAAAGTTTTGAACATTTAAAGGCATTCCCACGCAAGTTTCGCGTAAAAGACAAATACACATTGAAACGGGTTAAAAGTTGGAAAAACAAACCGAGAATCGACATTAAAATTTCGTTGTTTTTCAGGGAAAGCTCGTAAAATACCATTTGAACACTCAGGGGGTGGATCTATTTTTGTGTGTTCTCTCATGGGCACATTTTTGACCGATGAATATCGCAAATCGCCAATGTAATTTAACGATTATTCCTTTACGTCACGAAACTTATAATTTTTTCTTTTGCAATCATCATGAATGAGGAAGAAAATCGTTAGTAGTAATGAATGTAGAAAAAAAAAATTCGAAATAACAAAGTGGGCCAATAGGTTTTCAAATAAATTCTTTTATCTAGGACTGTGTAATTTTGAAACCTGTCATTTGTAATACATAACATCTAGGTATTCTGGTACATACTTAAAAAATATATACATATATACAGAATATATTTTTTGTCTCGTCTTGTATATTTGTAAAATTATAGGCTTTCAAGAAAATTTCTACGCTCTTATCATTGTTTTCACCATGTAGAAAACAAGAAATTTTACATTGTTGCCAAATTATCTTCTCACATTTCCTTATAATAATAAAACAAGGTAAAATGAATTAAATTCAATACAAGGGAAAAAACAATTGTAATTATGCGAGTTATAATGACAAATCCCGCTATATACGGGGCGTTTTTTTTCTTTGTTTATGTAGTTTTTAATAGTGCAAAGGAATTCCGGAAATTTTTATGACCTATTCTCACGATTAACGCTAGAAAAAACGGCTTAATCCCCGTTTAATTACCGTAAAAAAGCCGATTCGTGTGCCATGACCGTTAGAACTTAAATCGTTGATTTTTTTTTTGTCACCATTTACGTTTTTTAACTGTATCAGAATCGTATAATCGATCGTGTAAATTTGGGTTTTCGAAAGAAAGAAATTTTTTTTTTGTCATACTGTTTATTAAAAAAAGATTTTAAACTTTTATTATGACTCGAAAGCCGCAAATCGATTGTAAACAAGTTGTTAATCTCAAGTTTAATGGGAGTTTTCGTGTGCCTGTAATCGGACTCTTAATATATACGATTAGTGTAGAATTTACTGTTGTTATTTCTGGTAAAAATAGGTAATTTTTGTCATGAAAACATATATATTCACAACATCCTCAACAGTTGAAGAAACTCAACCCGTGAAATAAATAATTCATTTTATGTATTTGCTTCGGGCCAATTTAGTTCGTTGCCGTGCCCCCAAAACACCCTAATGTTTACCTTACGTTCACATCAAAATCCCTAAGAAAAACAGGTTGAACAGCTACCCTAAAAGAATAATCAAGTGGAGTCTGTGTTTGGATCTCCAACAAGTTCAGAGAGATAGAATCAAAAATGTTCACATATGAGCAACCACAACTCTTACATACACTAATCGAATTCTAAATCTATAAACTCGTTAAATAATATGCGGAACTGTTACGTGTAGCACGTAAAGAAGAGGGTGGTTTTGTATTCAGACCATTAATTTTACTCTACTGTGTGTCCATTTGTCTTCTTTTTATGTCTTTTTCTTTTGCAAGAGTCGAGTAAAAGCAGGTAGATTGCTTTTAGGTCATCGATCACCTTAAAAAGCTTAATAAATTTAATAGAAGAAGAAATATGGTGGAAAATTTAATCGACCTCCCGTACATTTCCTCAAAGTATATACAGGGTACGTATAAAAACAAGGGATCCTTTGTAATTGAAGGAAATGATTTTTTTTAATTGAGCCGACAAGCCTCTTTCATAACGCAAAATTCCGCCTAATTGACCATCAAAAGAGCCGAACCCGAATGGTAAATCTCGATAAAATTTTAATTAAAAGGAAAATTTATATCATCATCTCGTAAACAGGGTGTGTAATAATTATCCAAAGGAAATTCCAAGTTTTAACGGTAAAATCTAGCGATTGTTAAATAATAATGTCAATTACGTTTCACGTCGAGAACGCAAGAAGAACGAGATTCTTTACATGGTCGCGTGCTCTCCAAACCTTATTTTTATGGGGAGAAAAAAAGTGGATTAACACTATCTGAGGGGGTTGTTGATAAACATAAATACCACGTCGATGTGCATTAAAGAGTCACTGAACGATTATGTACTTTCTCTTGTGCAAAGACCTCCGCACCAGCCAGATTCGGCTACTATTGACACCTACCTTACGTTCCAGTCTATTGTTAGTAAATGTTTAATATCGGCCTTACATACCTACTATTTTCGTACAGTTGCAGAGAAAGTGGAACATAATTTGTACTTTAATACGGTTATTTATTGTTAATAAATTATATAATTGCAACTGGGTGTTGTTAAAACGCGCTTCACGTTTCTTTTTAAGGTCTGGATAATTTTTTTCTCGTGCTGTTGCAACGTTTTTAACCTTAACCTATTGAAAATGGTAAATGTTGTTTGACTAAATGCTTAACAAGTTTTAATGGCTTTTGGCCATTGAAAATGTTCGTTAATAAACAAAAACTAAACGAAGAAGAGAGTAGTTGTCGTGACATGCCCGGATTTCCGGACAAATCACAAATGTATGACGGGGTTATACCTGACTTCCCTTGTTTTTTTTATTTAATAATGATTCATCATGGCGATTTTAAAAGCCCAAGCTGCCAAAACAAGTGAAAATCGTAACATTAAACAGACCACCTTCAACGTCTATTTCTCCTTGCTCTTGATTTATATGTACAACCTACTATGTTATTTATCCTAACGTGTCCGATCTTTCGTTTGCCCTCCATATGTTTCCCGAACCCGGATCTTCTTTTTTAGCAAATATTATTTTATCACATTAAACAGTGTTGTTATTGTCCATTTTTTTAACAATTGCATAACAACGACGAGTCAAACTCTAATATGGAGAGAGCAACGTGACAACACCGTTGAACATATTTGAATTGCAAATGAAAATTATGACAGAACGGGACTGTCCATTGACACGGATACAACAATTCATAACGTCTTAATAATGGATCACGTTGTTTATCCGACGAGAATACTACTACATACATAGTTTGTTGCATTTCCGTTTGAGATGTTGGTGCAAGAAAAAAAAAAAATGAAGGGCGTTTTTTGTTTTTATTATATAGNAAACAAGTGAAAATCGTAACATTAAACAGACCACCTTCAACGTCTATTTCTCCTTGCTCTTGATTTATATGTACAACCTACTATGTTATTTATCCTAACGTGTCCGATCTTTCGTTTGCCCTCCATATGTTTCCCGAACCCGGATCTTCTTTTTTAGCAAATATTATTTTATCACATTAAACAGTGTTGTTATTGTCCATTTTTTTAACAATTGCATAACAACGACGAGTCAAACTCTAATATGGAGAGAGCAACGTGACAACACCGTTGAACATATTTGAATTGCAAATGAAAATTATGACAGAACGGGACTGTCCATTGACACGGATACAACAATTCATAACGTCTTAATAATGGATCACGTTGTTTATCCGACGAGAATACTACTACATACATAGTTTGTTGCATTTCCGTTTGAGATGTTGGTGCAAGAAAAAAAAAAAATGAAGGGCGTTTTTGTTTTATTATATAGCATGTACATAAATCGTTTGGCATTTGTCACTCAGACAACGTGTCTTCTTCCTCTTTGCCAGTGATCAAAGCAAGCTCGTAAACTATTTTCTTATGAATCATTAAATGAAGAAAACAAAATTGAAGATTCGCGTCAATCTTTCACTCTGTTTGATAAACAAACGCATTATTTTGTTTTTCGTCAACGCCGCCTACTTTCACATGCACTGAGGAAATTTGAAATAAAAAAACGTGGTAGGCGAAATATTCTTTTTTATCAGGTACCACTTGGACAGGTAGTAGGTATTTAAATCCAATATATAACCTTGTTTTTTTTTTCACATATATTTATTTATTATATATTATTAATCTGGTTTAAATTTCTAGGTCGTTTGAAAACGAAATCGATCCAATATACAAACTGGGTTTTATTCCATCTACGAAGCAGAATCAAATGCATCGAACAAAACCTTGTCGAACAAGTTGACAGGAATATTATTCTTGAGTTGTAGAAGGCCTTACTAGTGAGTAATCATAAGAACAATTGAAGGCGTTGACACAGTGACAATTTGAAACATGTCGAATTTGACAAATGAAGCCTTACTAATAAAAATCATCGTATTATTCTTAATTTGAGCTATGGTTCTGTGTGGCACATATTAAACAATATCATCTGGTTTCATAAAATGACAGCAACATAGAAATGTTAAAGTAAATGGAAATTTTTGGACAATTGCATGCCTAATGAATCTTTTATTGTTTATACACTACATATGAATTCAGAGCTCCTAAAGATCCATTTGAAGAGTATTTAGCATCTAAATGCCAACTTACAACACAACAATAGATATCCAAAATCAAATTTGAAGTTTGATGGGAAAACTACAACAGACTAAAAATGATTAGGTATAGTTTCTTTGGTCCATTCATTTAAAATCACCTCGTATTTAAGACCGCCATGATAAATGACAAATCGATATAATAGGCTTTCTGACCTATTTGTCTTTAAAAAAAATAAAGAAAAAATATCCACCTGTGGCTAGGATCAACGTGAAATGAACGTAGGTTAGAATCCATACAGGGTGTTGTTGTGAATTGAGGTGGATTATGAATATGCGATGAACGAGCGATTTTTGGGTGTGTATTCACTCTCATGGAAAGCGGCGCTTAACCATATAAATTATTTATTTGAAATAGTTGCAAAGTCGTGTCGGAGTGCGTGAGTAAAAAAATTGTATTTTTCTTAAGGTATTTTTGGGCATTCTTTCGGTAATCATGCTTTACCACCTACAAACAGGATTCGATTTCTAGGTAAAAATGCGATGAGACCGCAACTTTACCTTTTAAAAGGACATTTGCATGCTCAAAACCTTAATATGTATATTCAAGAAATACATTATTTTTTTAATAAAATCAATGTAGTTTAACATTCGAATGACCTCGTTGGTACACCTTTACCTGAGCTGATATCAATCAGTTTTTTTCTTTTAATAAATAATAAACGCATGTGAATGTTTTCGAATCAAACCAAAACAATCCCAAATTCGTATAGGCGGCTATGTGAATGAGGCGGTGCGGTCGTCAGGGTAACGCCGCCCATCACCAAGCCAACTGTAATAAATATTTACTTTTTTTTGGTATTAGCTACAAGGAAAAAATGACCTTTTTAAAAAAAATCATCGTTACAAAGCCGTTCACCTGAAGAGAAAAAATGACTAAAGGTCGGTACTGATTTAAACACTATTTTCATATAATTTACCAATATTAGTGGTACGGGTTTCGTAATGAAATGCAATATCAATACGAGGCAAATTACGTACAGTCGTACTCTAATCTGGGTTCAAAATTAATAAAATTTAGTTTGCGTCTTTAAAAAATCCCCATAAACAAAAAAAAACCTAATTACTCACATTCAAATAATAACATAACTCAAAAAAACACTATTTTCTCACGTAAACACCTTGATATTCCAAGTGAAATTATACGGTACACAGTGGTTCGCTTCTAAATCACCGATAAGAATTTTCCTAATCGGAATTGAAACAGAACACGATTTTCCAGAAAGAGTGTGCACTATCGACCTACGCCACTGCTCTTTTCACACGATCCATTCAACGTAAAGCCAAGTGGATGACTGCTGCCGGCCTGGCCAGTCGAAGAACTTTTTTTTCCAAGCGGAAAGTGGTGGTACGAATCGAATATCGCCTTCTACTACCGGGTGCATATTAAAAGTACCTTTTTTCTTTTTTTTTCTTCGTTATATGGCTTTGTGAAGTAAGCGTGAAATTGAAAGCTAGCCCCCGATTTAACAGAAACATTTTTTTAAAATAAGCTCTCCGAAGCCAAGGAAACGACTTCTTTTTCCCATTAATCCCCTTTTAAAGATAGAATGGCAGGTGCACTAAGAGGAATATCGCTTTAAATTTAGTTCCCAAGGTTCAAGTTCTCTTGGGACCCATCAAAACACTATTTATGACACAGGATACACACACATTTATTTTTTTTCTGCATGAAAATTCAGTTTCTACATCAAGAATATTACGTCCGTGAACAGATGATATACATACAGTTTTTTAAAAGGCACTTTAATCTATTAAAAAGTTTACTTATCACGTTCTAGCTGGACGCGTTGGCCCATCCAGTGGCACTCCCAATTTTGCTTACGTGGTCCTTAACAGCCTCATCCAAAATTTCCTTGATGTCTTTACATCCTTCCAGGGCCTTATCCAATACTTTTGGCAAATGGTCCAGATGAAATCTTTGCGACATTTCCATTAGTACAATTTTCTCTGTAAAAATTGCTAAACTGATTTATTTATTTCTTGAATAGTGAGGTAAACTTATACCAGACATAGGGAGAGCCGTAATAGTTAAAGTAGGGCCTCCAAGTATTTCCTCTTGATGAGAAATATCTAACATGGGCACATCATCGTTGGCTAAACTAGCTGTACACGCACAAATATATTCTTTTATTGGAATACCTGCATCTATAATGGCCAGAGTAGCTGCATTAACACATGCAGCATAAATGCCACCATCAGCATGCAAAACTTCCACATAAACATCTATTTGTGAAAAAGGATATAAGTCGGTCTCAATCACTGCCGATAAGGCTTGTTGCAAAAGCACAGAAAGTTCTATCGATTTCCTGTCGCCCCTGGGACGTTTTTTCCGATCGGTTGTTGAAAATACTGCCATACTAAATTGGGTGTTGATGATGCAAGCGTCGTGTTGGGCTTTTTGTTTATTTCGGGTTTGATGGGGTCCATACACGGCCGCCAAAACTTTCGTTAGGCCCTGTTCAATGTAAGCACTACCATCCGGTTGTGAAAAGACTCCCATTTTACAACGGATTCTGCGAAGCTCGTTCGCACGTCTGCCGTCCAATCTTAAGCCTATTTTGTTTATCAATTGCTGTTTTGCACTCATCTTTTAAAGAATTGGTATTGAATTAAAACGAAATAACATTTGATTTGTTAGTTCTAACCTCACAAACCGATAAAATTATTTTACGCGCCACTGACATTGATTTCAGAATGAAGTTAGCAAGGCAAACTGGCTTTTGCTTGTGGCCAGATTCAGGTTTCAAATAAAATATTTTCATACAACAGGTTTATTTTTGCGTTTCTTTTTTGCAGAATCGTTATAGTTTCTTTTTCTTTTTTCTATTATTAGCTTAGACTCTTGCAAGTTTGGACAGTCAACTTTTTTATGACCAGTTTCTTTGCAAAATAGACACATCTGGAATTTTATAGAACTATTTTTTCTGCAAAAATATTGTTCTCTGATATAGTTACCCCATTAAAAACTATTTTTTCACATGAATGTGTAGTTTGAACGCATTTACAGCATGTCGAACAATGCTTCCAATTGGGTTTTACACATTTTCCACATAAATTGCAATGCTTGTAAGTTTGTCCATTTTTTGAGGGACATCTTTCACATGTATTACAATGTTTGTTCTCTTGTGCAACCCACCTATTGCATTTTCTACAGTATTTATATTCGGGTTCTGGTAATGCAATTTGACTGAAATAAAACTTTTGAATTTTAAAACAAAAATTCAGAAAATACTAATATTGCTGTACCTGAGACTAACGTTTGTGAATATTCTTACAGGAGATCCTTGTTTTCTACCTGTAATTCCATTATGGAATAGTGGATGATTGTCATATTGCACCTTGTAATCTAACATTTGAAAGTTTTGAGAAAAATTTACAATTTGTGGTTCCATGAAATAGGGAAATATCCAAAATATTGGCAACTCATTGTGGGCTAACCTCTTGTACTGGTTGGAAATATGGGAAAAAGTATAAATTAAAGGTTCTGATCGGCCTCCAAAAGGTGGGTCTGTTACTAAAACAGTATCTTTTCCACTAAAAATTTTAGATAAAACTCACATAATACATTAATGATTACATTTAAATTAATACATACCCAGTTCCCTTTAAATAATCCTGAAAGACTTTGGAAGCTTCTTCAAAAAAAAATAATTATTAAACATGTTAAACCAACAGTATTCTAAAGGCCCGAAAAAGTTATGAAACCTTTTATCAAAATCCAGTAAAATACTAGATAGATTAGAATTTAGTGTTTGAATGTGTTCATGAATTCTTGGGGTTCCTACGCATATCACATGTCTAAAAATACAGCATTAAAACAATAGAAACAACAATAAAAATTGCAATTCTCTTACTTGTAGTTCAACTTTAAAAAGGTGTTAACAATAAATTCCACGGAGTCTTTTGAGAATAAGTACTGAGCTTCTTTTTTGGCATTTTCTAATGGTGGTAAAATTTCTGAAGGATGCTGTAACTGATAATCAGTTATTCCATTGATTAAGGCATGGTCTTTATGTTCTTGGGGAAGTGTAAATTCTGAACAAGTTATACAAAAGGTACGTTGGTTGCTATCCAAAGCTTTTATCTGATAAAAATTAACAGTTTTCGAGTCTATAAACGTCTATAAAGTGTTAGTATTTACCTTATTAAGTAAAATATAAGATTTTCTATGATTTATTCCTTTTAATAACTTAATTCTCTCGTTTTCCCAAGCTTGAAGTTTACTTTTTGATATGTTAATCTTATCGTATTTCAATAGGAAAAACTGACATAATTTTCTATCTCGGCAAGCGGAACATCCAAAAAAAGTCCTTTTAATTTTCTTAATTTCTTTCGAAAACAAGAGTGTGGGCCCATGAGGACACTTTGGGTGTGAATTTAAGTCTTCGATAATTACTGAAACTCCTAAATTATTAGAACTACGTGTGTTTGTCAGTTTTCGCTTTTGGGAGTGTTTTTTCATATTTAAAAATGGATAACATTCACTTTTCAAAATACAAAATTTAAATTAAATATTTATGGTTAACTATTAATTCTTCTTCTTTTTCTTTCCAATTACAATGGCCGTATGGCCTTTCACCTTACGGACAAAATCAATGTTAAGTGAATTCATATCAATGTAGCCAAGAGACCATTTTCATGGGTCTGGGTTGGCCTCATTCCCTTAAACACAATTGACCAATTTCTGCCACTACATTCTTTTTAACTCATATACAAAATTCGTGATTCTTAAATAATTTTCAAAAACTTATTTAATCAATTACACAAATTGAACAAAAAGAATGCTACACGTGTTTCCTAGGATAACAAAAATGGGCCCCCATCCACAAGTCCGATCGAATCGAATGCCCGAATGGAAATCCCAATTCTTCTTCCATTTTGTCATTTTTATAATTTTTATAAAAGAAGAGCCGGGCGTTTTGTTTACTTGTGACGTGTCTGTCACTTTTGACGACTAACCTGATATTTAAAACACTTCACCGTAAAATGTATTAATCTAAGAAAAATAGAAACAAATGGAATATTTTAAGAGTGGCTTGAAGTCAGTATTAGGGGGTCCACCACCTGGAAATCCGCCTACTGGAGCCGAAACGGTAGTAATACAGTTTTCATGTAAAAAAATGTTTTTGAATCCTCTTACTTTTAGGTGGAAAAATTAGTTTCTCGCGTTAGTAGTAGCACTCTTTTAGAAGATCGCAGAGATGCTTGCAGAGCCCTTAAAGCCCTTTCCAAAAAATATCGAATTGAAGTTGGGGCTCAGGGTATGGACGTTTTACGGCAGGTGTTAGAACTTGATAGAGCTGATCTGGAGATTGTTGCCTATTGCTTGGATACACTTTGCAATGTTACGTCCAAGGAAATATTTGAAGAGGAAAGGGAAAATGAATTAAATACAAATATCAATGTTGGAGAACAGTTTTCAGAAATGTTCTTAAAAAACCCTGAAAACTTATCTTTGGTGCTAGGATTTCTCGAAGAGTTTGATTTTCGGTTTGCAAATAAGTTATTTTCTATCATCCCTAGTCTTATTTAATTTGGTTATTTTCAATTGTAGAGTTCGTCTACCAGCTTTGAAACTCTTAATATCCTTAACCATATGTCAGCCAAAAGAGGTTCAAGAAATCATCTTGGTTAGTCCAATGGGTATGTCAAAGTTAATGGATCTATTGTCTGAGCACAGGGATGTTATCAGGAACGACGCAGTTCTTTTACTCATTCATCTGACCAAAGCTAATGCAAATATTCAAAAAATTGTGGCATTTGAGAACGCATTCGATAAGTTATTTCACATTATTACTGATGAGGCAAGAAATACTATAATAACATTTCCATTTCATTTTAATCTATTCAAATAGGGCTTTACAGATGGAGGAATTGTAGTAGAAGACTGCTTGTTATTAATGTTAAATCTTCTTCACAATAACACAAGCAATATTAACTTTTTCAAGAAGGTTCTTACATTCAAAAATTGGCCCCAATGTTCGTTTTACCTGAAAATATTGAAGAGGTAACATCAGACCTTTAATAATGAAATAATCTTTCAATGCAATGCTATTTTGTAGGTTGGATGGAGTCCCCAGAAGGTTTCAAATTTTCATTGTGTGCTCCATCTAGTTCGTACTCTAGTTTCCCCCAATAATCCTGCCCAAATCATTACGAGTTGTCAAAAAACATTAAGAAACACCAATCTTCTCGAAGCTTTATGTAATATTTTAATGGCAAGCGGTGAGAATTATATACAATAGTACAAAACTTTGTAATGCCCATATCATAAACAGGAGTTCCTGCTGATATCCTCACAGAAACTATCAATACAGTGGGTGAAGTGATTAGAGGTAATTTGACGAATCAAGAGTATTTTGCCAACGTTTTGGCCCCAGCAAATCCACCAAGACCCGCTTTAGTGGTGCTTATTATGTCGATGGTAAATGAGAAGCAACCATTTGCTTTAAGGTAAATGACTGATCGTTTTTGATGTTAATATTCTACTGATTATAGTTTTATTTAGATGTGCAGTGCTATACTGTTTCCAGTGTTTTCTTTATAAAAATGAAATAGGACAAGAATTGGTGGTGCAGACGTTATTACCAAGTTCCGCAGGAACAACTGCAGTAACCACAGGTACTTTAATGAATAATCGATCATTTACGTATTAAAATTTATTTTTAAGGTCAATTGTTGTGCAGTGGACTTTTTAGTACTGATCCATTGAGTAACTGGTTTGCAGCCGTAGCACTGTCACATTGTTTAATTGAAAACCCGGCTCAGAAAGAACAGCTTTTAAGAGTGCTATTAGCAACTAATTTAGGTGCGCAACCTGTAACTTTATTAAGCCAATGCGCTATTTATTTGCAACAAACTAGCAAATTACAAGCGAAATTAGGTAAAATTCAGTGAAGAAGGAAATATTTTTATCAATAATTTATAAAAAAATTAAAGGAATTTTAATGCTGCTATCTATGTGGATGGCACACTGTGCTCAGGCAGTGAAAATTTTCTTAAACGTACCAGGAGCTATGGCTTTTCTAACTGCGCAGACTTCTGCTACTGAATTCGACAATAATGCAGAATTACTGCAAGGTATGGTTTGTTTCGTGTTTATTAAAATTTTTAAAAGAAATTTTAGGTTTATGCGCATTTATTATGGGTTTGTGCGTGTTGTTTAATGATAATTCCGTGCAAAATTATTCAAAAGAAAATTTATCACAACTCATAGAGAAACGAGTGGGCTTGGAAACTTACTGCAAAAAATTAAGTGAAATTTCCAAACATGAATTCTATTCCAAAGCAGCGAAACAGCCTCAAATTAAAGCCAAACATTCCAGCGAATTACTTTTAGGTAGATTTTCTTTTACAATTACAATTTTCAGTTTGAATAAAACAATTAAAATTTCAGAATTTGAATTTTGTAAATTGTTCAAAGCTATGGAAAGCATGATTGTGCAAGCCTTGGGTGTGCAAAGAGATCTGTCTAATGGCATCTCGGAACTGAGTCTCAGCGAACATGAAAATGCCTTACTTTTACAATATAAGGATTTAATCAGGGATCAGGACAAAAAGCTGCAGGATTGGCAAAAGAAGTACACGTTATTGCAAATAGATTATGAACAGCTAAAAGTGCAACTTGAGGAAGTGCAACAGACCAACACACAGTTGCAAGATCAAAATACGCTATTAAAAGCGCAGTTATCTACTGGAGCCGGTCAAGGCGTTCAGATTCCTGCAGCATTAGGATCTGAAGCATCTGAACATAAGAATAATGAAGCTTTAATCGAAAGAATTCAGAAATTGGAATTGGAAAATACCCGATTACAAAAGGTTGAAGAGGAACTGGCCGAAAAAAGTTTAGAAGTTGAAAGGTTATCTTGAAAAGGTTATTAGCTTTTCTGTTTTGAATTGATTAATTTTTAGTTATCAAAAAGACCAGGATGATTTCCTAGAGCTGTTAGTCGCTCAGGAGTCAAAGTTGAATAAATTCAAGGTTCGTCTGAGACAATTGGGGGCGTTGGCTAAAGAAGATGACAGTTCATCGGATCAATCGGACCATGAGAATGAGCTACAATAAATTTAAGAAAAAAAATACTGTTTATGTATTATTGTAAGCGTTGTATTTATAAATATTCCCTTTTTACTTGGTTTTTACTGTATTAAAAAGGAAATTTGTTCAAGAACTTATTTATTGTTGTCTCCTATTTGGAATTTTTCTAGAACATTGGGGAGAGCGGGTTCCATTGGCAAGAGAAAGAGAGAGGGGGGGGATTTTCTGGCGGCGGACTGAACACAGAACAGTTGAATAACGCTCCCGCTGCCGTGGAAGGCCCGAGCGTGGCTACCGCTGCACCATGAGGTCGCGCCGACCCCACCAGGTCCACTCAGGTGCAGATACATATTATGTACCTAACATTCCAAATTCCAGGCCGGAATAATTTTCGTATGCTTACATGTAGAACAAATTACAAATGTTTATTTTATGATTTAATTACATTAAAATTGATTTTAATTAATTTAAAAACTAATTTTTAACTATCATTTTTAGTTTTTATAAGGTTCGTATGAAGCATAGTAGGCCCAAAATGTATAGGTACCACCGCATACTGCCTCTCTCTCCTCAGTTCGTGTTCAGTCGCTTTTCGAGTTAGTGTCCGAGGAGTTTTTTTTTTCAATTCGTTCCCTGTTTTGAACCCTATTTTTCAAGACTTTTGTGATTTAATTTTGTCCTATTGAGAACCTGTCATACCTTTACAGGTGGTGGTAACCTTGAATTTTCACCAGTTTATGGTAGTTTTGTTCTCGTCTTACAGTACTGTTATGTAAACGCATTTACGGTAGTTTTTTGCGTGTTTGATGATTAAATAGTGAATTTTGAAGTAATGCTTTTTGGTCACTTGTGGAAGAAATGCCGTGAATATTTGGAACTTTTCATGTTAAAAGTGAATTAGGTAAATCAGTGTATTTAATGTAAAAATTTTATAGTTAATTTCAGTTTAGTGGCATTAATAATGTCATTTTTAGCACGTTAAACAACACAAACTTTCCCCTTTACTGTTCGGAAAACAATCGCATAATCCCCATAAAGCCAATTTTACAATTTATTTACTTTAAAACGCTGTTTACTCAATTTTTATTACATTGTTCCGAAACGCTAAAACGTCACACTTCCATACGAAACATCTACCAAAATATCGAAACCACCCACCCGCATACACAGAAGAAAAAAAACAACCCCTTCACCATCAAACTTTCATTGTTATCTCTTGAAACGGCCATCTTGATTTATTCCTTCGGTCTTTTGAGCGGTGGTCAAGTTGGCCGCGTCCTCTTCATCTTCAGATCGTTCATCTTAAGATCAGCCATGGCCACCCTTTTTTTTTTAAATTGATCCAATGCACAAGCGATATTTTTTATGTAAATCTGATGGGTTCAGGTACAAAAAATAGCAGTACTTTTTCCCATTGTGTGTGCACTGAGTGAGGTACCCAGTGTTGACATATCTATTATGGTACCAATGTTTGCGGATGGTTTCGTAGAAAACCAAGAAATATCCATTCATTTGTTTGCCTAATACGTGCCATCTCCGATGAGGTCCTGTGTCTGTACACATACATATATACACAAAAAAGAAGAGATAAAACATGGCCGCTATGTAAACGTCATAATATTCTATGTTTTTTTTTTCGTAATAAAAGTCATTAGTACACATGGCTAATGCGGTTCGCGATTTTTGTTTGTTAAAGGCGCCCACACATACGAATAAAATAATGTAAAAACATACGACCAGAAGTCGAATCTACAGTTAGACGATTATTATTCAACAACACCACTACTGTTTAATTGCAAGGAAACACCGCTTGATTTATGTCCATCAGTTCTTTATGTGTTTGTGTGTGTGTGTATGTGTATGTGTGGACGTCCATAACGCGTTATTTAAAATTTACAAAAAAGGGTCTTCTTCTTGTGTGTATGTGTGTTTGTTTATTTTGTTCCATTTTATGACCGTGCCAAACGAGTTATATGACCACTGTGTGAAGTCCCAAAGGGACTATTTCTATTAATTTTTAAAACAAATAGAACCTCAGTTATTAAAATTGCTCTTTTGTCTACTGAAATACTTGGAAAACCACGCCTTTCAGCTCGTAAACCAGGATTTTGCGGCATGATGGAAATTTTTGCGGTTTTTTCTTCAACAATTCGAACATTTAAGTACCGAGAACTTTTCAGCTTACGTGACCGGGGTAATAAAAAAAATTGCGAACAATACAAGCTTGCCAATACGGAGACAAAAACAAGAAAAAAAAAAATTAATTAATAAAAATCAGACCATAAAGATGACCATAGTGATTGGCCGGCTTCTTTTCATGTAACCTACACATTATTAAATGATAAAGTTCCTAAAATAAAAAAAATTATTATCAGGATATGGTTATTACATTTTATGTGAAGATAATCAGGAGGGGGTAATTCAGAAGTCACAACATGTCTACTAATAATTATTACCATCTTCAAGAAGGTTCTTGTGCTTGTCAAGTTCTTCTATATATAGATGGTGTTAAGGTCTGAAAATCGACAAAACTCCATGAATAATGGACAATTTTTTCGCAATAATGGCTTCATACGCCCATGCAAGAAGCCGATGGTAGCCACCTAAGTATGCTAATCAACGTTATATTCAAATTAGAAGCGTTCGCATTCAGTTGACATTATTATTTCATATCTTTCAGTGTTGTTTGTTCAAGACAAGCGTTTTTAAGGCTGAGGATCTTATCTATTTTTGGGTAGCTGAAGCAGTTATTTAAATAAATTTCTATTTCAGCGTAAAACAAGAAAATGCCAGAAACATCATCCACTTGTACTTCATCATCGTCACAAGAAGATCGTCCTTTAGCTTTGTCCAGACGAGATTTTCCTTTACCTTCACCATCTGGTAGTTCCAACAGATCTTCGTCAGGAAGTCGATATGACAATCCCCATCCCTACCACCATCAAGTAACTTTTTAATAAAAAAAATAACAAAATTTAATATATTTCTTATTAGGTCCCTTTGGCTCCCTCTATGGGCCATCACCATCGCGAAACCTCCGCTTTTGTTCCAGTGGTACCATCTAGAAACATGCCACATCCCATGTTATATCCGGGAAACATTCATCCGTTGCTCAATCTCGAAAACAAAGACAAAGAAAGTGGACCGCCTTCAAATATGCGTGCGTCCAAGTCATCAACATCTTTTGATCTAATGGCAATGATGGCAGATAAACGTAAAGAGCTGCAGTTACGGGAAGAAGCTGCTTGTGTGGCAGCTGCGCACGCTGCTGCACTTATGTTACCTCATCGACCTCCAGGTCCGCCAAGTGCCATGTTGGAAGCTTCTGGAGGACAACAACCGCATGGATATCCGGGATTTTTGCCAGGCAGCCCAGCAGGTTCAGGAACGTTTACCTTTCCAGGTGGTGGGCCGCTATTTCCTCCAGGTGAGTTTAATATTTAAAAAAAAAGGGGAGTTTGAATGTGACGTTTTAGGACCTCCACAAATGCACGCACACTTGGATCGAAGATTATTAAGAGCTCCAGGACGTGCGTCGAGACCTAAAAAGCAGTTTATTTGCAAATTTTGCAATCGGCAATTCACAAAAAGCTACAATTTGTTGATTCATGAAAGAACACATAC